>CAUYRT010028566.1:0-70065 GCA_963574885.1 Lepilemur ruficaudatus
GTGGCGCATGCCTGTAGTCCCAGCTACTCGGGAGGCTGAGGCAGAAGGATTGCTTGAGCCCAGGAGTTTGAGGTTGCTGTGAGCTAGGCTGATGCCATGGCACTCACTCTAGCCCGGGCAAGGGAGTGAGACTCTGTCTCAAAAAAATAAAAAAATAAAACTTATTAGGGTAAGAGTTATAAAATTGGTTTTTTCAAGAAAACTTGTGGTTCCATGACTCTAGAGATATCCAAATATGTATAATACATATTTGCATGTTATGTTTTTTTCTTGCTACTAATATTGTGGCTTTTCTTAGGGAAGTGGCTATAAACTCTAGCCCATTCCCATCCGGGGAATTTGGTCATGGATGTTTACAGTGTGCCTTTCACAAGATACCTCTTTATCCGAGTACAGCCTAATGCCCAAAAGTCTGGCCTATAACTAGGTATCCCTCTCACAGGAAATTTGTTTATTTTGGCAGATGCCCGTGTGGCTCTTGTCTGACCTGTATATCTGCTTTTCTCCTACCAAGATTGCTACTCTCCAGTCCTCAGTGGGAAGAAAGTTAGGCTCAGGTGTCAGTCAGATAGGACACACAGGAGGCAATACAAAACACATGAAATAGCTGAAACAGTTTATTATTTACAGATCCCAGAATGAAGAGGGCACCATGTCTCACAGGACCAACAGGAAGAGGGGAGCTGTCCAGGACATGCACCCTCAAGCAGTGAGTGAGGAGCAAGAGAGAAAGAGAGAGAGGGACCGGTAGGCCAAAGGTGTTACTGGAGATCCAGGGCATTCCCCAAGTAGGTTTCCCTTGAGAAGTTTTCACTGGTGGGTTTAGAGCAAGCAGACAGGATTTCTGTGGAGTCACACTGGACTCCACATTCTGTGGAGGAGGTCACTGCAGTATTATCTGCATAGTCCATGCAAGGTGTAGGGGTCAGTGGTATGAGGCATACAGGTTGTATCTGGCTGTCCCAAAGGGAGGTGATCACCAGGAGGCAGTTGTGTAAGACAGATATTCAGATACACCACATTGAGGAACTGGGAGGAGGCAGAGAACTGGAAACTGTATCGAGGGTAACTAAGCCCTGCTTCTGGGTGAGAATGCCCAAATTATATTCAGAATGGATGCCTAGGCAACATAAAATTATAGGAATTTACTACATTGTGTGTGTGTTAGAATTTAGATATACATTCAATTTATATATAAACATTTTCAGAGCCCAGGATTGGGTTTGGTAACTTTAGAGTCCATTTTGATCTTAAAAAAAAAAAAATGAGCTGCTTAAAAAAAAAGTCTACGGTATATGGAGTAGAAATGGGGTATTATAATTTTAAAAATTAAATTATAACTGTGATATTTAAATCATAACACATTGAGTTGAAAATCAGTGTTTATAAAAGTCAAATAAAAGTAGGTTTTATTTCATATTACTATCTTCTAAAGCAACATTCAACATATTTTTTCCAAAGGAAACAAATGTGATTACTATGAAAAATAGTAGATTGTATAAAAAGAATAACTTTATTATTTTACAAAATTTTCTAAACAAGTTTACAATAAGCTAAAATTACATATGGCAAAAAAACACACATAGCTGGCATTAACACCATAATTTGTAGCTATAGCATAAAATTACCAATTTATATGTGGCTACAAAATTTCACGCCATCACATAGATATATATTTTTTCAAATGAATGCAATAAATTGTATATTTATTGTCACACCTCTGATCCCATTGAGTTAGAAATGTATGGACAATTCTTAAAGCCTAGATTTTTCACTCAGCAAATGTGCATACATTTTTTCTTTAATTATCTTAATGTCAATCTCAAAGTAATATAAATGGCACATTAGATCCAATTTTTTTCTTAGAATATTATATCTTTAAAATGTATCATTATCAGAAAATTTCTCTTATAAAAAGTGAATTTAATTCCACCATTAGTTTAATAATATAGTCATCAAATGTTCTTGGGCATCTATTATTTGACATTTTCTGTAAAAATCCATGTTACCAAGAGTCAGAAGATTATGTAATTTTGTCTCAACTCTGTCACTCAGTAATTGTGTTGCCTTCGAGTAACTATTGTTTCTCTGCTTCACTGCCCTCATTTGTGAAAAAGATTGTTTGGAGTAAATAATCTCTGAAGTTCCTGCCAATCTCAATCTGTAAATGCGATATGGTTTCTGTTCTCAGGGAATTCATAGCATTGTAGGAGAGAGTACAATAGTATAGAATGGTATAAGTGTTGTAATAAATAAAAAAAAATTCAGGGAATGGAGGCAGTAATTTCTGCCGGCTAATAGGAAGCCATCTTGGAGGAGATAGCATTTGAAATTGAATATGAAAATTAGTAGAACATAATTTTCAAATAAAGATGGGGGAATAAATTATCTCAGGTGAAATGAAAGCAATGAGAGAAGGTGTGGAATTTGGAAAGCTGAAGTGCTTAAAGAACTTTCTGTTTCATGACCTAATCAGTGTCTCAGTAATTTTTTACATCAATCTTAGACAAAAAAAAAAAAAAATACTTTACAGATTCATTTATTAAATAGTTTAAGTTCAAACAAATTATAGTAGTAGTTCACATGGTATGCAACAAGTATCAGTATATTTTCCTTGAACATTTAAAAGATCTAGCAGGGGCACTTAGAATTTATTGCAGTGTATTTTGTTATAGTATACTCAGAGTATGGCAAAGGAGGGATTCTGTTTTTGTTTTTGCTTTACAGTGTAAGCTACATGTAAGACTGTAAAATCCTAATGAAAGCAGGACTTGCATTGTATAGTCTATCTAGGACTAGCATGTAAAGAAAACCTAGAAATTAGAGGTAATAAGAAATGTTTTCTGGTATCTAATTCCATCTTCCGGAGAAAGATTAGGGATTCAGTTTATTATATACAGCAATGTTTCTCCATCCTTTTCCCCCTGAATCTTTTATGCTAAATCCTTTACCACTCTCTCTGACCTCCAGTCTACCTCTATTACTTTTCAAATTCTGAATTGCAAAAAATCCTGGAATTGGCTACAAAACTGTAGAAGAGAGAAGAGGCACAGCAAAATCATTATAAACAATCTTGTTTGTGAAGAAGTAGATAAAATATGGGAATTGTGTACATATTAATAAATCTTGTCTCAGTCACATGTTCCCCCATCTCATGAGCCTTCATGAAGAGGTTCAATTTGCAATGGTACCATCTAGAATCTCCATTTATGATTTAATTCCATCCCATTTTTCCATATTTACAGGAATGCCTCTAGAAGTACTTACTTGGTCTGAAAAATTTCCTTTGTGAGGGATAAATGCATCAATGTTAGAGTTTAATGGCATTTTTGTTCAATATCTATGTTCTTAGCAGGATGAGAAACACAGCACGTACTCTGAGTTCTTTTCTTCATAAAGGCAAACTGCCATCAGATATTTCTTGAGGTCACAAGTAGGGAAATGCTTGATCCATTCAAATCTTTCAGCTGTCTAGGAATAAATGTTGGATTTGGCCCACACTAGCTATTGTTTCTGCGATACCAGCAGGTCGGAGCAGAGTTGCTAAGAGGAGCCCACTTGTTACCTTGTCCATCACACTGGAACCAAATGAATGGACACAGCCCCCTACTAAGCTCTCGTCCTGTTTGAGGTAGTTGTGGTGAAAGAGGACAAAAGCTCCCTGACCAGTAATGGCAAATGTAATCCCAGACACCAGGACCTTGCTTGTTGGACTGAGGATAAGCATATGTTATCACTTTCAACTATCCCGACTGCCAGAATGGGGGGTCTTCACTTCAGCATTTAGTCTTGTTTACGGAGCATCACCATGATAGTCATTCTCTCTTCCTTAGCCCTTATTAGCTTCAACAATTCAGAGTTCACTGGTGTTATGTAGAGGACCAAAGCTGACACTAAGTCACTCATTAACTAATCTGGTTCACTTATTTTTATTAATATTAGCCAAGCCATTCAGCTCTGTCTCTGGCAAAAAAAACAACACTGCTTTAGTAGTTCTTTCAATCTTATTATAGACATGCTAATTACATGATTATGACTTAAATATATTAACTTCATCTCCCAACCAATTGTCATATGGTTTTAGTGGGGCAGTGACACAGTCCTCCAAAGAAAAGAGAGTCCTGTTGGATTGAAGCAGTGGATTTTCTCTCATGCTGAGTCTTTGAATGCTCTCTTAGAAAAACTTTCTCCTTGCCTCCTCTCCCTTCAAAAGCAAACTCCTTGCCCACCCACCTGTGATTAAGACCCCCACTCCTTTTCTGGTGTAATTTTCTGAAATTTGAATCCCAAAAGACTAAGAACTAAGCTGGCAAAGACAAAACCCTTGGAAGGGACAACAGGAGATTGAGAAGGAAGAAGACAAAGAACAAATTCTTTTTAAGTGGGAAGGTGAGGCAGGAGATGCTTAGAACAGGGAATGCTCTGTAACTTTTAAGGGGAAGTAAAGCTCAGAGGTAGAGGGTATTCAGGCCAGTGGCTAGAAGGCCTTGAATGCTGGGCCAAAGAAGTTAGATTTCTTCTGCAAATAACAGCAAGGCATTAATTATCATTGTCCTTTCAAGTTTGAGTAAAAAAAAAATGAATCAAACAGAGATGTGCTTCAGGATGAAATGCATAGGATAGACGTGGTAAATTGGAGTTAAAGCCAACAGCTGCAGTGATAATACACAGCCAGGTATAGAGCAAGGAAGGACCAAGCCTGGCTAGTGGCAGTGATAATTAAAACAGAGGGAGGGAATTAAAACAAGTGAACAACTGAAAAGAATGTGGTGGAACATGGAGGAAGGAGTCAACTTTGGTTTCAAAGTTTTAAGTATCAGGGACTAACAATTAAAAAGTGCTACTAGTACATTGAGGGAAATTTGAAGGATTAAACCTGGCCCTCTTTTGAGGACATTGCCTCCCCGACAGTGCTCACAAGTATGCCTCATACTGCTGGGCACTTTCTGATCCTTACTGGTCCTCATTATCACTTCCAGACCACGTTACCTCCTCCATCTTGCATGAGATTCATGTCCAGCTTTGAATCTCATGTCGTCCCTTTGTACCAACTACTTCCCTTCATTGTTGCAGCCGCTGCATCATGGCCTCTTCATTTACAAAGATTTTAACTCTTAGTTTATTGAAACCTTCTAACATTATTCCTCTTGCCCTAATTCTGGGTGAATTCAATAGCTTTAATGACAATTACCATTGATAAAATGCTTATTACTATGCACCAGGAACTGTTCTCAGTATTTTACATATATTAATTCATTTAACTTTCATAACATCCCATTAATGAGATATTATAATCATTATCCCTATTTTACAGATGGAGAACTGAGACACAGAACAATTGAGTAAATCTCCCACAGTCATCAGCTAAGACTATTTGATTTGAGTCCAGACATTAAGGTTCCAAAGTCCACGCTCTTATTTACTCTGAAATATTGGTGGGTTGATAGTGTTTCATTCCTGACCTCCAACAATCCTACTCTTGATCTTACTATAGCTGCTCAAGTCTGTGATCACAACTTAGACCTTCTCTATAATTGTAAACCTCCTTAATCTCATTTTCAAATATTTCACTTTCCAACAGTCACTTCGCAACTTCCTCGCTCCAAATTAGAACCAAATAAAACAATAGTTTTATTCTGCATAGATGTACAATTCATTAATCCCATCATCTTTTTATTATAATTTACTCCACCAAGTCTTTACTTTCTTCCTTATCCAGCTTAAATTTCAGAGTCAATCCTTACTACTCTTCGGCATGTACACCCAACACTCTTGACTTTATCTTTTCCACAGATTTGTTCAACCAAACTGCAATCCTCTATTAATTCAATCCTAGACAATATCCACAAGCCTAGAGCAAAACACTCAATCATCCTGCCAGTTCTCACTGTAGGTTCATGGCCAAGGACCTGAATGCTACCTGCTGATCATGTGACATTTTCCCAGTATATTCATTCTTCCAGTCTCCTGGGCCAGTGGTTCTCAATGCTGAATCCACGGTCCCCTGGAAATAGTCATGACCTTTGTAGGAGATCTTGAGATAAGAACAATTTTCATACCAATACTTACATGTTATTTACCCGCTTTACTATTACTACATTGACATTAGCTTCCAAAGCACAAAAGCAATGCAGGGTAAAATTGTTTATGTCTTAGCACAATTAAGGCACTGGCACCAAACTGTAGTGGAAATCACCAACAAGCATTTTCAGTTAAAAAAAAAAGCCAGTTTCACTCAAGTATGTCCTAGAGAAAGCAATAAAACTATTAATATTAAATCTCCACCCTTGAGTGTATGTGTTGTTAATATTCTGTGAGCCACATAAATTATTTCTGCTGCATACTAAAGCATAAAGTCATCTCTAGGAAAAGCATGTGTGCTGTTTTCATGGAACACTATTTTTAGTTGAAAGAACAACTGACAGACAAAGTATTGTTATTCATAACTGGGTATTTGGCAGACATTTTCTCATAAACGAAGAAAGTGAGTCTTTCATTTCAAGAAAAACAACTGACATCATTCATTGCCAGTGATAAATTTTGAGCTGTCAAGTGAAAATTAGAATTGTTGTCAATTTGTACTTGCCACCATGGGCTTCCTAATTCTTAAGGGTTTTCTTGATGAAATCAGGGGTGATATAAATGAAAGTGATTTTTTAAAATATTGTAGAATAAAATATTTCAACATTTGAAATAATTGCATAACTCAGTAAGCCAATATTTTCCAAATGACCAAAAACATGATGTTATAAAATCATGAGTAAAAAATCCAATCAATGCACGAGATAGACCAATGGACTTCCATGTAACAGAGTACAAAATGATTATTAATAAGGTTTTAGATTTCTTATTACAACCATCCTTTAAAAGATTACTATAGGAGTGGCAAAGAAGACTCTCCACTATTCTCTAAAAAAGTGATTTCTCCCTTTTACCACCACATACCTGTGGGAGACCAAACATAATAACATACAATAGTGTGTGTTACTCTTCCTCTCTGTGACATGCTGATGGCACAGCAGATTGTTTGCACTCTGCCAAGTTTTTGCAGGCAGCTCTGTTCTACCCCCCAAATCTATTTTATGTTTGTTCCTTTGGTGGTGCAGGTGCCCCTGCTCCCTTTATATTGCCCTGGTCTCCTTGCTTCAGCATTTTCTCCTCTGGGTCTCAACACAGGAGCCAGAGTGATCTTGTAAAATACACAAATCAGATTATATTATATCTTGCCTTTAACTCCTCCAATGTCTTCTCAACTTACTTATTCTAAAAATTGAAGTCTTTAGGACAGCCAAGATGTAACACACAGGATCTGGCTCCCTGGAAATTTCCTGACTTCTCCCATTGATCCCTGCTTTGCTCCCCGCATTGTAGCCACACTGGCATCCTTGCTTTTGTGGAACACATTAGGAAGCCTTCTGCTTCAGGGTCTTTGCATTTGCCCTCCTCACTGGCTGGCTATCTCACTTCCCCAGGTCTTTACCCAAAATAATCTCAGTGAGACTGTACATAACTATCCCTTTTAAAATTTGTAATTCCCTCTGCCCCGTCATTTACTATTCTCTCTCAGAGATCCATTTTTTCCCCATAGCATCTACTAACATCTAATGTACGATATCAGCTATTTTTACTCTTTGTTATAGGTTTTACCATTCTAGAATGCAAACCTCATAAGAGTAGGAATTTGTGATTGTTTTGTACACTGCTATAATCCATTGTCTAGAGCACAGTCTGACAATAAATGGAACTTCATAATTTTTTTGTTAATTGGATGAACTGAATAAACATTCATGAGTGTCTACTGTATATAAATACTGTGCTAGACTCTAGGAAGCAAATGATGAGGAAGACATAGACCCTAACTAAAGAACTCAGAGTACAATGGGGAAAGAATTAGAGGATATAATGTATATAATAGGGAAAGAATTAGAGAAAATTGGTTGAGTGACATGTGGCTTTCTTTTTTTTCCCAATGTTTTCCATTAATACTTGAAATTTATAAAGCTTTTGTAAATGATACTGAGTTTGATATAATATTTTTATGGTAAAGAACTCCAGAACCATACCCAAGAACACTTATAATTATGTCTGATTTATAGAATCATGTTGACCTGCTGAATAAATAAATAATTTTCAAGAGAGCTACTTATAAAAGAATGAGCTGACATTAGCATTATTTCAATTAGAGCTGTAATGATACAAATCAGCTATTTGAGCCAGAAAATTAAGAACTAAACCATCAGCATCCACCAGCCTAGCTCAACTGTATGAAATGTTCCTATTTGGAAACATAACTTGGTTGACACATTTAATCCCTTTTCTAACACATTACTTAAAATTATGTGTGAATTATATATGTAAAGCATAAATGACTTGGCTTAAGAATTTAAATGTCATCCTCATTTTTTTGCTACAATTTGCTAACTGGGAATTACACTAGCTATAAGGGAATTGTACATACTGGCATGAGGCCGCCTTATAGCAAGAGTTTAGGAGAGCTGCATCCCGATATAATACTGAAAAAATTATGTGTTTTACTAAATGCTTCTGAACAATGATCAGGAGAAGTTGTTGAATATTGAAATGCATATGAATCAATTCAGGCAAAGAGGTGTTAGAGAAAGTGTCAGATGAATAAAATAAACTGGAAGATTTTTCATTCTTGGCTAAATGTCTTCAGAAAATGGCAAACGAACGAATTGTAAGAAAGCTATTTGTGATTTTCTATTTTTTTTGAGTAATATTACCTAATTCAGGATCTGAAAATATAACTTTTCTATATTCCCATGTAAATTAATCCTTGTTCTAATTCAGTATTTTAATCAGTCTGTTTATCTGTGCTCACTTCTGAATCTTTTTTTTTTTTTCCGAGACTTTTTTTTTTAGACGGGGTCTCACTGTAGTCAGGCTGGTGTCAGACTGGTGTTGAACCCCTGAGCTGCAGCTATCCGCCCTCCTCGGCCTCCCAGAAAGCTAGGATTACAGGCGTGAGCCATTGCTCCTGGCATTTCTGAATCATTTTAAATTTAAATTTCTAGTATGTATATGAGTTGAATATTAAGTAATTTTATTTTTTGCTCTGGACATTGGGGGAAAAAAAGTCCTGACTCTCAAATTTAAATATTTTTCATTTACATTTTTAATCCAGAAGATTAAATTCTGCTATTGATTTTCTTTTACTTCTTTCTAATTACAAATATATCTACTGTGACACAACTATTCCAGAAGAAAACTGGACAATATCCAGTATTATTATTCCATGAAATAAGCTTGGACTTTTATAGAAGGAATAGAAATAAGGATTACCATCCTGAGACTATGTACTTCTACCTACTGATACCATACTCTTTGATGCTTGGAAGTTGCTGTATAGTGAACAGTTCATTAGGAGTCAAGTAATTTTTTCAAATTTTTTTCTCTAATGAGAATATATTTTTTGATAGTGAATGATAATATATAGAACTCCAATAATGTAGCAAATTAATATAATATCAAAAGCATGAAAATGTATTCAAACAATCCTGACTGATTGAGAACTGCCCAAATTTCACACTTCTGTGTCCTGGTCTGTGCCTATTCCTCTGATTGGACTATCTGTTCCTGCCTCCCATACACCTTTTCTATCCCTTCTTTTTATTTTATTTTATTTTTTCCCATTTAAACGAAAAGGATAATTTTATTGGAAAGATACTGGAGTATCTTACAAAATTCGGAGCTTCTAGACCTGGAAGCAAAAATGAGAAAGCCACCAGTAGCCCTGTAGTAAGTACTTGCTCTTCATTTCTTGCCTCTGCTTCTCTCTGGGTACAAGTTTCTTTCATCCATCCTCCCAGCCGGGATTTCTTGGCCTCTGCATATGGATAACAAATGATGGCAGACCCATGATTCTTGAATTTACATCCTTCAGTTCAAGTTACACCCACCTAGGCTAAGTCCAAATTCCTAATTCCTAAGAGAGAACATCTGGAGCAGTTTGGGTCAGGGGTTTATTTATGGTCTAGTCAATTGTGGCCAGCAGAGAGGATCTAATAATAACAATATGCCTGTCAAGGGCAAATCCCTGGCGGAGGGTGTGGGGAAGGGAAGGGCAGTTCTCAGAAGTATACTGTAACCTTTCACTTGGCGAGCTTCCTATGAACCCATCAAGGTCTAATTTGGGTGTCATCTTTTCTGTTTCAATCCTTCCACCCCTCTCCTATCCCCACATCTGGGGATAAATTTATAGAATTAGTGCCACTAACTCAGCCCTCATCTTGTCTCTCTTACTATACCGGCACTTTGTCTTTCAGCTTTATTTATATTTAGTCTTGCTTTGTACTCATTCGATGGTAAGGACCTAAGAAATGATCGTTGAAAAGTCAAAGGAAATGAATGGGTTTTTCATGTCATGATTGTTACCATTGCTGCTCTTTTGCTCAGGCTGTTGCTGTCACCTGAAATGTTCTTTTCTTTCTCCCTCCACTTTTCTAAATCTTACTTTCATGCTCAAGTCCCATCTAAAACCTACAGCAGATAAATTGTTTACTATAAAACCAACAGACCATTTGAACATACCCTAACATGTATTGCTCATCTTTTCATTGATTCCTCAAATATTCGTCGAATACCTACCAGGTTCTGGGGCCACAAGATTTCAAGAAGCCCATGGTCTAACAAAGGAGGCAACGGTGACTTATTGATACAGCTATGAGAGAGGAGAATATGGAAGGTAGGTGGTGAGGAATCTGGGTGAGCAGGGAAGGCTTCATGGAGGAGAGGCTGGTTGGGAGGAGTTCTGAAGCTGCAGATCTCCAATTGTTTCATGTTTCTAAAAAGACTGGAGAAGGGTAGCAGAGTGGTTTAAGAGTTTGGCTTGAGAATGAGCAGATCTGAATTTAGATTCAAGCTTTGCCACTCTGTGGTCTGTTTCTCTGTTTGTAAAACAAGGATGATGGTAATATTAGTACATGTACTATCTCATGAGTCATAATTCTCTTATAGTAGTGTCAATTACATAGTAAGCATTGTTTATTATCATTTAAATTTCTCAAGAGCAGGTACTGTTGTCATATTAGTCTCCTTTTGCATTCTTTTTGTTATTTTTATTTTTTTCAATTCTTTTTTAAATTTCAGAATATTACGGGGTACAGACATTTTGGTTACATGAATTACTTTTGTGTAGTTTATGTCAAAGTTATAAGTATGTCCATCACCCAGATAGTGTGCATTGTACTTGTTATGTGTGGATTTACCCATCTCTTCCCCCCTCCCACCTGCTTGATTTCCATTGAATTTTACTACCATATGTGTGCAGGAGTGTTGATCATTTAGTTCCAATTTAATAGTGAGTGCCTATGATGTTTGTTTTTCCATTCTTGCAATACTTCACTTAGGAGGATAGACTCCAGTTCCATCCAGGTTGTTACAAAAGGTGTTAGTTCACATTTTTATGGCTGAATAGTACTCCACAGTATACATATACCACATTCTATCGATCCACTCATGTTTTGGTGGGCACTTGGGTTGTTTTCACATCTTTGCAATTGTAAATTGTGCTGTTATAAACATTTGAGTACAAGTGTCTTTTTTTTCCTTGGGGTAAATACCCAGTAGTGGGATTGCTGGATCAAATGGTAGGTCTACTTTTAGCTCTTTGAGGTATCTTAATACTATTAATACTTTCCATAGAGATTGAACTGGTTTGCAGTCTTACCAACAGTGTACAAGTGTTCCGTTCTCTCTGCATCCATGCCAGCACCACAAACTTAGTGGCTTAAAACAACACAAAGTTATTCCCTTAGGGTTCTGGAGGTCAGAAGTCTACAATCTAGGTGTCATCAAGGCTGTGTTCATTCTGAAGGCTTCAGGGGAGAACCTGTTTCCTTGCCTCTTTCAGCTTCTGAGGCCACCTGCATTCCCTGGCTTGCGGCCCCTTCGCTGAATCACTCCAACTTCTTGCTTTCACTTTCACATTTCCAACAACCTACTCTAACTCTCCAACCTCCCTCTTATAAGGACCCTTGTTATTATATTATTGGCTCACTCAGATAATCTAGGATAACCTCACCATCTCAGGAACCTTAACTTAATCACATCCTTAAAGTTCCTTTTCCTATGTAAGGTAATGTTTTCATAGTTAAAAATGAGGAAGCTGAACTTAGAGAGGTTGAGTGACTTTCTACAGGAGATTATCTATAGGGAGAGCCTACACATGGCAGAACAGAGCCAGCTAATTTGAGGAGGCAGTGTAGTGCAGTGGGTAGGTACAAAAGGCTTGGAAGCAGACCTGAATCTAAATATTAATTATGCCCTTTACTGTGTGACTTTGACCAAGTTAACTCACTTTCTTTAAATTTAATTTCCCTTATCTATAAAATGTGACTAATAACAGTTCCTACCTCATAGGTTTTTGTGAGGATTAAATAAGATAATGATAGTAAAGAAAGTTCTTGGCACAAAGCATCAATAAACAGTAGCCATTATTATTACAAATACCAATGTCTTTCCATAACCTTTCACTCAGATGAGACCATCTGGGATCATACTTTGTCAGTTTACATTTCAACACAGGAAGATTGAAAATCTGAGTTTAAAAGAAGCTATTAAACGTGAGTTTTACAATATCTCCCAGCACACAGCATGTGAGCTTTCCAGTTCTACCAAGTAAAAAAGGAAAAAAAGTCTTCATAATGTGTTTTAGACAGTGCCCTAAAAGTATGTAAATAATGTAAATTCCAACTCTCTATTTTTCCCAGTATAATTTCCTATAAATCCTAATTATTCTTCAATTAGGGTCTAATTTTGTTCTTTTGTTCAAGTGGGTTACATTTTGAAAGACTAATACAATACATGTTTTGCAGTCAATAAAAAAAAAGAAATGATCATTGAATAAATACACCAATATCTGAAGGAACATTAAGATTCATACTTGCCCAACATTATTTACTTATTTGCCCAGTACCTATAGTAGTCTTTCATAATAAAAGAAACATAAACGATTTGGAAATATAAAGTGTCTACAGTTTTTGAAGACTGGACTCTATGCTCTATCTTTTTTTAAAAACAGCTTTATTGAGATATAATTCACATAAATTCATATACCATATAATCCACTCACTTAAAGTGTACTATTCTATGGTTTTTAGTATATTCGGAGTTGTGCACCCACAGTTGTAGTTTTAGAACATTTTTATCACCCCCCCACAAAGACCCTGTACCCATTAGCAGTCACTCCCCATTTCCCTTCTGTTTCCCAGCCCTAGACAACCACTTTCAGTCTTTATGGATTTGTCTATTTTAAATATTTCATATAAGTGGAATCATACAATATATGGTCTTTTGTGACTGGCTTCTTTCATGTGGCATAATGTTTTAAAGGTGCATTCACACTTGTAGCATGTATCAATAATTCATTCCTTTCTGTAGCCAAATACTTTTTGGTTGTGTGGTTATATTATATTTTATTTATCGATTCATCACTTGATGGATATTTGTGCTGCTTCTGCTTTTAGGCTATTATGAATAGCTGCTATGAACATTTGTGAACAAGATGTTCTTGCTTTCATTTCTCTTGGGTACATACCTAGAAGTGTAAGTGTGGAAATTCTAGATCATAAGGTGACTCTATGTTTAACTTTTTCAAAATATGCCAGAATGTTTTCTAAAGGGCTGCACCATTTTATGAAAGAATCTAAATAGATATTTCTCCAAAGGAAATAAATAAGCACATGAACAATGCCCAACAGGATCATTTATTAGGGAAATGTATATAAAAACCACAGTAAGATACCACTTCATATCCACTAGTATCGCTGTAACTAAAAAGGTAGATAATAGTAAGCCTTGGTGAAAATGTGGAGAAATTTGAATCTTCTGTTTTCACAAACATGCACTCTAGCATAGTATGTTATATTTTGTAGGATGTATTATAGATATCCAATGTAGTTATCCAATTATAAATATCCAAGGAGGGTATTTATGAATTGATTGGCTCTCCAATGCTATTATTTAAATACGGTATTATTTAAATATTGTATCATGACTTTTTAACTTTTGGCCTTATTTTTAAAGGAATAATACTTGTAAATATTACAGATATAAAAGTAAATATAGAGATAGTATCATAATTTAAATTTTTTTGAAGAAATAATATTGGTATGTGGTTAAAGAAAATAAAAGAAAAAATAGTATACAGTCTAGTAATCAAATAAGTTGTCTTCCATTCCTGACTACCAGGCTCTTGATAACCCTCTCTAGAGAAACTATGTACCAACATCTCGCTTTCCAGAAACATTTCAGTCGCACAAGACCCTCATTATATATAAATCCTCTTTAAAAAGCTTTTACTAATGATAACATACTATTCATACTATACTGTACTATGCTTTTCTATTTTTACACACACATACACATATTTTGAATTATAAAGAATATAAAACTTGCTATGTTTAGAAATTGTAAAAAATACTGTAAATAGAACTGCAGATTTGATTATATTCAAAAAATTATACATAACAAGGAAAATGGTGTAGAATTTTTAAAAAATCAACAAAACATTTGCAGCAAATATGTTTTGCTTTTTTCGTTTAATAATTTTTCTTGAGAATTATTCTTTATCATTTCTACTTCATTCTTTGTAATGTCTGTATGATATTCTCTTTTATGTGTATACCATAAAATAGGTCACTGGAATTTCAATACTCATATCTACTAGTGGTTTTGATATATTCATCTGTCATTTATACCTATTGACATCTATTTCCTTTGTATTTTTTATCTTGCAGTTTTCTTTATTAATGTACTTATAATCTGATTTTCTACTTTAGGCTCAATGAGAACAGAATGGCATATCCCTTAACATAGTAGAGGGAAGAAGAAAAGTTTTCCTTTGGTTTCCCAAACAAATAGGCAATAATTTATACATATTTATAGAATTTATGTATAAATTGCATTATATATATTTATAAAATTATATATAATATAATTTATATAATATTTATATACTATAAATACTGTATTTATAATGTTATATAAATTATTGGTATATATAATTTATGAAAATATTTCTAAAATATGTTTATGTACATGGTTTGGAGACTTAGTGTTTTAAAAGACTAAGCTACATATTTACATTTTGAATATTTTCTTTTTCCTTTTTTAAATTCAACACACAAGTATCCATCAGGAACAGAACACTATACACATCACCAAAAAGAGGTTACTTAAGAGAGAGAATAGAAGAAGATGGTGAGTGTAATCCTAGGCAACATAGAAGCTGAATGATTGTGTTTATGAGAGAGGTATAAAAGACAGACAAGGCTAGTTAGCCCAGGGAGGAGAGTTTTAAGCAACTCCACACTGGCAGTCTTCAGGTCACCAGAAATCACTGTCTTTTCACCTACTGAGTGCAAGCCACATTGCCTCACACATGCAAAATCCTTTCAGGTCAACACATGTCCCTCCACATTCTTTCTGGTTCCCTACTAATGTAAAATCAACTCATCTTGAGTTTCATTACCTCAGTGCACTGCTGGGTGACTGGATAATTAATGTTTTCAAGAAATTTGAACTACTGGGTTAATGATATGTCAGATAATACTTTTATTGTAACAACTGCAGGCCCTCAAAGGAGTGTTAATGTCAGAATTCAGGCCCCTTAGCAGGGTGCCTTGGCAGGAGGGAATAACCTGACCTCTCTCAAATTGGACCATGTAAGTAGTAAGTTACCGCACTATATTCTGTTCAAATTTCATACACTCTAATTCTAGACACATTGAAGATGTTTCTCAATAAATTTATGTTGAAGTCAGGTCCCTACTAATAATACCAAAAAGATGTTACAACTTGACATTGATAGTTCGAAGCCTGATTTTCTTATGTTTAGTATCTTAGTTTAGTGATTCATAGTTGAAAATTTCCTTTTTTATAAGAACTCAAGCATATGAGATAGCTTTTAAATTATACTTTAAAAACTAAGTTTGTTTTGGGCAGAAAAATTACTGCCTTCTTGAGATGAGAAAATACTGCCTAAAAGTTTACAATATTTTACCATTTGTTAATGCAACAATAGATTATATCTATCTTATAATTTATACCTTTCATATTATTGTTTTTACTTGATAAATTTTATATTTTAAGAAAAATTTTAAATGTTTTATCATTAAAATAACATTATCAAGTACAATTCTTTGTGGTAAGTAGGACATTCTTTAATCTTTTCTTAAACTGGTTACCTTTTAGATTACTAATATTACTTGCAAGTTATGGTGAATTTTATCACTTTATATAGACTTCTGTTTTAAAAGATTTCTTCTTTAAAATTGTGTTTACTCTAAACTAGCTTTAATCTCAAATAAGCAGCATAAAAATACACTTTGAATCTCCTAAAATATTTTAATATATATTAAATGGTAATATATTCTCATGAATGACTGAAAATATTTTATAACTGTAGAGCTACTTTCCAGGCTGCTGTGTAGCCAGTCTACAGATATGGCTGTTTCATGAAATTTTGTTTCGATTTTTAGTCAAATTTGATTGGCTTTTTTCACCTTAGTACAACAGCTCTAAAAACTCATTCATCAGACTGCAGATACATGTCAACAACTGTTTTGGCATTAAAAAAATACAATTTCAGACTGTTATAAAGATGTTAACATAAATCTCTTAAAAGTACTGTTGGAGACCGGGCACGGTGGCTCACGCCTGTAATCCTAGCACTCTGGGAGGCCGAAGCGGGAGGATCGCTCAACGTCAGGAGTTTGAAACCAGCCTGAGCAAGAGCGAGACTCCGTCTCTACTATAAATAGAAAGAAATTAATTGGCCAACTAAAAAATATATACAAAAAATTAGCCGGGCATGGTGGTACATGCCTGTAGTCCCAGCTACTTGGGAGGCTGAGGCAGAAGGATCATTTGTGCCCAGGAGTTTGAGGTTGCTGTGAGCTAGGCTGACGCCACGGCACTCACTCTAGCCCGGGCAACAGAGTGAGACTCTGTCTCAAAAAAAAAAAAAAAAAAGAAAAGAAAGAGTACTGTTGGAGGCTAATAATTCTCTCTTTCTTTCCCTCTCCTCTGTCTCTCTTATTTTTAAATTTTTGTTTAGAATGGCTACAGTGATTATTTATATGAGACAAATGGAATTCACACTATCTTCTAAACAATAATATTTATTACCTAATCATAGCCCTTTTTATTCTTTGTATTTCAAAGTTTTCCTTAGTATTTTAAATTGCAAACATAGTGTGTTTTGTGGCATAAGTGAAACAATACAATATAAAAATGTATATATACAGTGTCATCATCCCTCCCATCTCCCCCTCCACTTTGACAGCCCAGATGTAACCAATGTGAAAAGCCTGTTGTGATGTTCTTCTTCAACTCTTTTCTCTTTGCTCACTCAATGCACATATAGAGAGACATTTATGTTTGTCTGCTTTTAACGATTAATATATAATCATACTACACATCTTACCCTGAACCTGATTAGTTTTAATTAACAATATAGGATGTTATAATTCCAGGTACATATCATCTATATTGAACCTGCCTCAAAAACCTCAAACAAAAAAGAATGGGCAAAGGCTATGAACAGGAAATACAAAGAAAAGCAAATGTAAATACAAAAAGGATAACAAACATTTTTTAAAAATCAAACTCCCTGAAATTTTATTAATCAGGAAAGATTAAAATGTATACTAGAGAGGAAAAAACTGAAAATTAAACACTGCACTTAGAACCCAGAAGAATTTGAACTTTATCCCATACCATTGTTCTTCGGTCCCATTCAATTTCCAAAGTTATTCTAACATTTTAAAATTGTTGCATGATATAACCAATATTTTTCACACTTTCTACTACTAAAAACAATGTGCCTATGAACATAAAAAAATAACTAAACTATCATTCATATTTTTTCAAGAAAAATCTCATCTTGTTTTTAAACACAACACATTAGTGTTTAGCAGTTAATCCTTTGAACAAAGATTTGCAAATAGTAAATTATTTTTGTCTTTATGTGGCTGAAAATAAATGTTTCTCCCTCTCCTTCTGGAAAGATAAATTCATGGCATATACAATTCTGGGATGAAGTTGTTTTTTCTAAGTATAGGACTTATAAGATTTTAATCACTGCCATTTGTAGACTATTATTGCTCTTGAGAATTGTAGTGTTAATATATTCCCTCTAGTAGCTTTTAAAATATTCCATTAATCTAAAATGCAAAGCTGTTTCATCATAATGTATCTATGTGCTTTTTAAATTGGAAGATTTATGGCTTACTTCAATTTTTAAAATTCTCAGAATTTATCTCTTTAAATATTGCCTCTTACCTATTCTCTTTAATCAATCTGGCATCCCCAAAAGAGATACTGGTACTTCTCAATCCATTTTCTTGTGTCTTTATCTTTCACATTTTTCTTCTCTAGTTGCTGTTTCCCTAGTAATTTCCTCCCATCATCCAATTTGTAAATTCTCTCCTGACTGCTTTCCTCTACTAATGTCAGGTTTCAGTCTCAAATATCGGTTCTTGGTGTGCCCATGGCCAAAGAATGACCAGACGCACCAAAGTAAGGCAAGCACAAAAACGAGGTTTATTGAGGAGAACAATATAGGATCACAGGGCAAGAACAATATATAGGATATAGGTTTATAGAACATGATACATACACAACAGATGATGACTGGACACATTGTCACAGCAAAGAGAGAACAAAACGAAGGGTGCAAAGACAAAAAGACCTGGTTATGGTCTCCGTCTTGTTTTATAATGCCTGGATTGGGATCTCCCTCATGGTTCAGAAGTCACCATGGAACCACTTTGATTGGACAGTTAAGAGCTCCATTACTACGCGCACGCAGGTTATTCTAGGTTAAATCTGGACTCTATGGTACCTACGTTGCCTGGCCAGTGGGCTAGAGAGGCCTCTGCTTTCTTTTGCAGCGGCGTGCTAAATCCTTATTGGCTGATTCGTAGGATGTTCCCTCCTCCCGCAGGTACGCAGCGGCTTGAGAGGATTAAGGCGGGCCAGGACCGAGATGGGGGCCTCGGCCCACACTCATTGTTTTTTGCCAGGCGGGGCAATTGCACCAAGGCAACAGCACCCAGTTTCATCCCTAGGAGACCCAGAATCCCTCGCTATCTACCTAATAGTAAGACTATTTTTAATTATAATTATTGAATTTGTCAGGGCGGCATTTGTAAAGTGGGCGGCGGCAGAAGGTGAGAGACAGGGGAACCTGGGAAAGCAACGTGGCTTTATTGAGCGATCCCGGGTGAGGTTCGCGGTCCCAGAGAGGGGCCAGAGACGTCGCGCCCGTTAGAAAGGGGTGAGGGCTTTTGTGCTGTCTGAGGCGGGCTGGGGGCTTTTGGCGGGAAGAGTTGGGGATTTTCCACGGTGACCTTTGGCGGTTGTTGAGAACTAGGAGCCGTGGGTGGTATTTGCGGAATCCGGGAACCGAAAGAAACTTTCTTATCTGGGTGGGTATCCGGGTGTGGTTATCCTTCAGCGTAGCTGGGCCTAGCAGTCACCTTTGTGGATCTTTTGGGTCTCTCTCCTTCTCTTTGGCGGGGGAGGGGGTGCCCACCACCAGCCATACTGCAGTCTGCTCTCAGTTCTTGGTGTGTCTGAAGAATGACCAAACAGACCAAAGCGTCAGGTCCAGCCTCTTGGCAGACTTTTATCCTAGTTCTTTGGCTTCTTGCTTGGAAAAATATCAAAAGCAGGGCCGGGGCAGCGGAGTAACCTCAAGCAGGAAGCAGTTTCACATGAGTAACTTTTTATGATAAAATGAAACAGTTTGGCCGGGCGTGGTGTCTCACGCCTGTAATCCTAGCACTCTGGGAGGCCGAGGCGGGAGGCTCGCTCAAAGTCAGGAGTTCTCAAGGTCAGGAGTTCGAAACCAGCCTGAGCAAGAGCGAGACCCCGTCTCTACTAAAAATAGAATGAAATTAATTGGCCGACTAAAAATATATAAAAAAAAATTAGCCAGGCATGGTGGCCCATGCCTGTAGTCTCAGCTACTCGGGAGGCTGAGGCAGAAGGGTTGCTTGAGCCCCGGAATTTGAAGTTGACGGCACTCACGCTAGCCCGGGCAACAAAGTGAGGCTCTGTCTCAAAAAAAAAAAAAAAAAAGGAACGGTCTGTGTAAGTCAGTGAGACTAACTTACTGACTGACTCTCTAGGAATTCTCCAGTTGTTTCCTTTTATTGGCCTATTCAGGGGAAGGGCTTTCAGGAGGTGTGGGATGTTACCAAATAATTAACAGGTGTTCTCAAGGTTATATTAGCCTCTGCATATAGCAGCTCCTTCTCTAAAAGCCATAACTGGGGGGTGAACCGCAATGTAGATTTAAGATAATGACATAATAATTTGCCTTAGGTTACTCTAGGTAGCTTTCCAAATCCTACTATGCCTAGGCTGGGGAATTCCCAAATTGATAAAGCAATTCCTTCTTCCCCAGGTGTAGCAGTTGTTGGGGATAGTATTAAGGGTGGAGCAGCACCAAAACGGAGTGCCCCCCCTTATCCTTCTTCTCGAGGAATAATTGTTAGAGGCAGCACCAAAGCATGGCACTCTTTTCCCTAGAAGAGACAGAGATCCTAGTTATCTAACAAATTTACCACATTTAGATGATTTTCAATTATTCTTTATCCTATCATCTACCTACATCAATAAATATATGTATACTGAAAACAATTTATAAACAGAAGACATACACATACACTGATCTTGTTTTATGATTGTTACTCCTATTTTGCTTTTAACCTTATTTTAAAGTCATTTTTCAGATGATCTAGTATTTCCATTTTCTTGGTTGTACATTTCTTATTTTGGGTTTTTTTTTTTTTTGGCTGTCTTTAATGGATTTATATTTCCTCTTTTGCTTTGAATTTATTTTTCTTAGTGAAGAAAACTAGAAAAAATTTTACCCCAAAATATGACATTTTAACATTCTGGACTGACCTTGCCACCCCCTGCCCCCACTGACTCTCCTAAAATCATTGCAGTTTCTTATCTGCCTGAGGTCCAGACCTACCTAGGAAAACAATTATCCTTTTCTTCCCCTGCTTGTAAGACCAGGGGTGTGACCATACCTGAACCCTGAACATACTCTTTAAGAAGATAATGTCCTGCCTCTCAGATTCATTTAAATTCCCAAAGGGAACTATTTCCCAGTTAATCTCCATTCTGCATCCATTCGTCCTCCCTGGTGGTCCTTTGCTGCCTCTCTACAGAATTCCTCTTTTGCCCCTCCCATAACCTATTTTACGAGAAAGGCATATAAGCTCCTGAACCTCATTAGGAAGTTGAATCCTCATTTTGTGAGGGATCCCATGTATATACTTTAAATAAATTTGATAGCTTTTCTATCATTATATTAATCTGCTTTATTGTGAGTTGAATTTTTAGTGAACCTTCCAACGGCAAAGAGGAAGTTTAGCCTTCACCCCCATGTTAGCTAGTCTTATTTGAGAGTAGTCCTACCCTTTTGCTTGTCCCTTGCTTGTGCACTGCATGGGTTCAAAATCTGAAAAATACATACCCCCATGTCAGTACTTACTATACAAGGAGCACAGTTTGTCTCCTCACTTCACAGAAAAGGTCCTGATTATGGATCCTTGCCATCTGTAAATCAGGTTTAAGTGTCTTCTGCATAGGATTTGGCATCTCAGGCTCTGCTACAGTAACCAGTGACCTATTTCTGAGTGCCCCATTTTATAATTTTCCTACCTCTTTCTTGTTACGATATGTTGACCTTCTTTCCACCAGGCACTGCCCTGAATAAGTTTCCCCTATCTAATTAAGTGTTTATTTAGAATTTCCAGAGACTGAGTCTTGAAACAATTCTGACCCCCACCAGGACATTACTTCAAGGCTACAGTTAATATATGGATAAACAGCTTTCAGGATGGCCCAACCCATTCACCAGGTTCAGCAACAATTAGAGACAGTCATCAGGACAAGTCACACTGACCAGCACCTCCTTGCCACTCCTGTATGCCCTTCATACCAAATTCCCTTTTTAACCTCCTACCCTCAGCCTGAGACTTTGAAATGGTTTCTTTGAGGCACAATCCTTGGCCCTTACCCTACTGCTAGCTCTGGAATAAAGTCACTTCCCTTTCACTATACCTTGTCCTTGTTAATGGCTTTTTGCAAGCAGCAAGTAGCTGAGCCTGTGCTCAATTACACTACTGTTTCCAGTGTTCACACTTTCAGTGGGTACCAGCTTCTGTACCCACTCTGGTACCCAGAGATGTGGGTTTCTACTTTATGAATATGTAGTAGATACTCTGCTATCCATCTTTATTTCTTTTACTGAATCTGTGAATGTTTGATTTTTTTAAAAAAATATTTCTATCGTTTTCATGTTTCTGCTGTGCACTGAGAAGACCGCATGTGTTTTTTTTTATACATTTCATCATATGGCCTCTTCTCTAACCCAGTTATTAAAAGGAGACTTTTTAAAATCATATGATATTTTAATGGTTGATTTTCTTTTTCTTTCATTTCCTAAGTCTTAAAAGTGAAAAATTAGTCCTTCTCCATTTGAAATTGTTGTAGAATTGCAGTATATTTGGATTGGTTAAGGAATAACAAAATTATCAAATGTATTAGAATGAATGTATTATCGTCTCTTATATTGCCTCCATTAGTCACATACACTGATATTTTTTATTATGATCTAATAAATATCTAGCCTGTTGATCTAGTTATGTTAGGTAGATAGCGAGGGATTCTGGGTCTCCTAGGACAAAAGTGGGTGCTGTTCTTTGGTGAAATTGCCCCACCTGGGAAGAAGGGCAAGGGTGGGCCCCAGGCCCGCATCTTGGTTCTGCCTCCCTAATCCTACCCTGAGCTACTGCCATATCTGGGAGAGGAGGGAATACCCTATGAATTTGCCAATCAGAACTTTTACACCAGCTGCAAGAATGCAGAGGACTGACTCTACCCTATGGTCCAAGCAGCATAGGTACCATAGTGTCCGGAAATTGACCTAGAACAACCTGCATGTGTAGTAATGCAACTACCAACTGTCCAATCAAAGTGGTTCCACAGTGACATCTGAGCCACTAGGGAGATGCCAATCGGGGCACTATAAAAGAAGACTCAGACCATAACCAAGCCCTTTCCTTTTTTGCCCCTTCCTTTTGTTCTCTCTTTGCTGTGACAGTGGGTCCAGTCGTCATCTGTAGCATATATATCACACTCCGTAGACCTATATCTTGTTCTTGCTCTATAATCCTATTTTTCTCTTCTTAACCTCATTTTCGTGCTTGCCTTATTTTGATGTGTCTGGTCATTCTTTGGCCACGAGTGTACTAAGCACTGACATTTCAGACTAAAACCTGGCAGTTACACAGGGAAAGTTAATATATCAGGATAATACACTGAAACACCCATTCTTCTTTCTCTTCAATTCAAATTTGTCACACTATTTCAAAGGCTGCAAGCTGATTTTTAACAGTGAACTTATTACATCATTTGGTTTGTTTTTATGCTTATTTTCTTCCATAATTGATAAAATATTAAGCCATGAATAGGAATGTATGTATTTTCTGAAAGACTTGGGAAATTCAGATAGATAGCTTGAGATCTGAACATTGGGGATTTGATTTTAGAATAATTTCTTCAAGTTAGACCATGGGCTCTGGAGGCAGGTTGCTTGAGTTTGAATCTAGTCTCTGCTACTTATGATTCACCTCAGCTTAGGTAAGTTACTTCCCCTTGCTATTCCTCAATTTCCTAACCGATACAGTAGGATAATTATATTACCTACCTCAGAGGGTTATTGTGAGATTTAGGTATTTAGTTAAAATGTATAAAACACTTAGAAGAGTGTTATAGAGTAAGCATGATAGAAGTCTTAGCAGTTACTGTTATATCTACAGAAACTTAGAAACTTAGAGTCAGTGGTTCACATTTGACAAATATAGTAGAAATACTATTAAAGATATTCTATATTTTTATCTATCCACAGGAGTTTTAAAAAAAATGTGCCCTCATGGGGCATTTTATGCTTGCGCATTTTCAGTTGGCTTTCACTGCAGTGCTGTTACCATTGACTTAAGTGCAAAGTCATTGCTTTGACTGCAGTTGCCCCAAGTGCCACCACCGTGCTGCTGCTTCAGGCTAGGTGCTAATGAAGACACCTAGGCTACCCCGTCACAGGCTGGGGAAATACACTGTAATGTGTGCTCTAATAATGCTGTGCTGTGATATCCATATGCCAAAGCAACACTGTATTATTCATTACAATCGGGAGTTTACAACTCTTACAGCCTTTGTATGAACTTTCCAAATCTCTCACACTGACCTTTGTTTGAAAATAATCATAGAACCTTTTATTTATAGCTTCCCTATCCTTAAAACACACATGCAAATCTATGAGAAGCTTGGATTAGGATACAAATCTGGTGTGAATTTTATTATGGTATATTTGGAATTTTCAGTGCTTCCTAGGATATTAATATCTATAAGCAAAGGCTACCCTACTCAAAGGGTCTCTGTCTCTGGTAAAAATTAAGCTAATTGAGCGAGCTTGCATAGGTACACCTCAAGCTGGGACCCAGCTAAAAGGAAATGGTAGCAAGTTTTCCTAATAAGAACCCATTGCTTGTAAAATGCCCTAAGCTACACAGGAGAGTTTATAGATCTAGACAGAGACATTTTTATTACCTTGGAGTAGCTTTGAGATTTAGTGCCACAATGATTGCATGACATTCTGCAAAAGGTAGATCCTGATTAAATTATTCTAAATTGTGTGTGCATTTTAATAAATCTTCTCATATGATTTCAATATGATTTTGTTTCATTTTTAGGGCAAGAAAATAGTTTCCTACTGGAACAAATTTTTATATTGGTTATTACTGATTGTTAAATGAAATACTAAACTTTTGCTGAATATCTTATAATTTACAAATTTTGATACAGAGGTAGGAAATGAGTCATTTAAGAAACAAATGATATATAGGTTAGATTACTTGTATTGAAGTAATACGAATCTTTAACTTTTCATATCAGAGTTTTAAAGATTCCATTTTTCAGCCTCTTGGTTTATGACATCACAGAAACTTTCAATGAAATTAGAGCCTTGTAATTCTACACAGGTTGCACTTTTTCACTGCGTAATAAAAATAAAATTGTACCGGTACCTTGGGTCCTGTTGCAGTTCAGCAGGAGTAGTAATTGAACAAAAACTTTAACTGCTTAAAAATTGAACTGTTTAGATTATTTTTTGTATGAGTAATAAAAAGTAATCAGAAACTAAGCCATTGAAACTTACCACATACTCAGTGTTACAAATAGTATTGTTTATTGCTGATGTAAAGCTAAGCATTTGGTACCATGAAAAGACTATTTGTTGAACAGCCAATAAAGTTCAAAGAACTTTATTTTTTTGCAGCCCAGCACTTTCTATATGGAGAAAGGTGTTTATTGCAAACTGCCTTCTCTTTTGCCAATTAGCACCTGCCAGTAATTCAGTCAGAAGACCCCTGCCAAGCAAAGTGTTTGCAGAGAATTTCTTTCTTGCTGATAAAATACAAAGGTTATGTGAATTTTGTATTGTGTTTTTATTGAAAATCATTCAGTGTGGCATTACAAGTAATAACACTTAATATGAAATATTTATTGGTTAAAAAGAAATGAGTTTTTAATCATTTTTAAATTCATTTTAAGAAATGAATTTAAAAATGTTAGCAGACATTTTAGGGACACTTTTTGTTGTTTTTTTTTGGAACACAAAAATTCTTATAAATGCATTGATTTTCTATGCTGATATCAATACAGATGTTACATTAGCATGTTGAAGTGTACCTAATTACCATATCAATGTTAAGCAATTAGTATTTGAAATGAAAGTTTGCAGTGTGGATTCTCTTATATCTGGGTCTTTTTAAAATTTGACAATTGATCTCTGACAAAATACTTTTTTCTTTTATATAGGTTGAGGGTTTTTTGTGGGGCCTGAGTTCTTCAACATGACCGTAGTATGGTAGACAGTGTGCATATTTCTATAGCAGAGAGTAGTAATGTTATGTAACAGACAATCATAACTCATAATCATGTAAGAACAGGTTTTAATGTATGTAACTATGTTGTATGTAATATTTTAAACTATAAAAAATATCTGAATCTGTTTAATAATGAGTTATATAACTGGGTTCCACTTTTTTATAGCCACTTTGCACTGCATTTTAGTTTCCATTTCTTACTTGGCATCTAGGCGATTTTTTTTTTTAAGAGATGTAAATCTACCAGATGGAATCCATATATTTTGGAAATCTTTAAATTTGTGTTAGTCCAAAGTAATGATTTTTAAGAAACAGAAATAATTTTAAAATTAAATGCATTTTCTTTCAAAAGGACTTACATTTGCCAATTACATTGCTATGTTCCAGTGAAACCTATTATCCTAAATATAATCTCTCAACAACATAACAAATATCCTATACTTCGTATATTAAATATATAATATCTCACATTCTAAATATAGAAAATTTTATTCAACTGTTACCCTGTTAACAAGGCATTAGCCCATTCACTTTGTTTATTTTTATGGATTCATTTTTTTGAGACAGGGTTGGTCTCACTCTGTTGTCCTGGCTGGAGTGCAGTGGCGTCATCATAGCTCACTGCAGCCTTCAACTCCTAACTATCATCTGCCTCAGCCTCCCTAGTCGCTTAGGCTCCAGGTGGGTGCTCATCACCATTCCCAGGTATTTGTTTACTTTTTGTAGAGACAGAGTCCCGCTTTGTTACGCAGCAGGCTCCTCTGGAGCTCTCAGCCTCAAGTGATCCTCCCACCTCAGCCTTCCAAAGTACTGGGATTATAGGAGTAAGCCACCGCACCCGGCCCTATTTGCCTTGTTTTACAGTTTCTCCATTTTTTTTTTCGCTGATTTGGACTTTCAGGTATATATTACTGTCTGTGTAACAATTCTTCCAAACTTTGAGTGATAATATAGAATTAACAATATAACCATAGAAGGTTTCTCATGACAGAAACCAAAAGTAAGATAGCAGAGTTCTGAATGTAATTTTTAGTAGGGCAACTTTTTTTTTTTTTTTTGGCAGATTTTCAATGCAGCAAGAGCAGACATTCCACAGAAAATTCATCTGACATATTTTGCGGTAAGTTTGGGGCAAAAAGTATGTTGAAACTTTGTTACCCTAAAGTGTGGAGTGTGTACATTTATATCCGTGACAATGGAAACCTATCCATATATTTAGTATTTGGCTTATCTCTTTTTGGTGATATGTTTAATAAATTTGTATTTCCATATTTAGAATTGTCAAATAAAAACGGACATTTTCTGTTTTTTATCTCCCTAATATGTGAATTAATTAATTTGTTCAGCAAATGTTTATTATTAAATATCAGTTACCATGATAGACACTAAGAACATAAAAATAAATCATAAAATCTACTGTCAGATGCTCACTTACACTTTATTAGGAAAAACAGATATGAAACAGATAATTATAAAAAGTATATATGGTCATTTATAATAAAGATATGCACAAAGTCTGAGTATCTAAGAGGAAGAGAATAAACAAAAAACAGGCGTGAGAAATAGCAAGATGGCTAAAAGCTGTTTGATATGATATAATTGATATAAGAAAAAATTGTTAACTTCATTGGGATATAATTCACATACCCTATAATTTGCTCATTTAAAGTGTACAATTCAATAGTTTAATAGTTTTTGGCAAATATCCAGAGTTGTACAAACATCAACTCACTATAATTTTAGAACATTGTAAGAAATATATTCTTAGTGAAATTACAATGCATTATAAATATTTACTGCTTAATTAATTTTCATTTTAAAAGAAATACTTGACTTACATGTAGGATTAACTTCCTGAAAACTCTGTTATGAATTACTTGACATATTTCAAAGACAATTACAAATGACACATAATTTGAAGTTTATTCTCTTTTGGATTAATGCTGACAAGATAGATTGACTTAAAAGAAACAGTTTTCCAACATTAGTAACATTCTATGTCACACCTTATAAAAAGGGAATAAAATAAGGAACAAAAAGTAAAATATAATAGATTTCTTATAGGCCTATGTTTTGTGTGTCTTTTGTAGAAGACAGATGACTTATGGAATATGCAAAATCATATCAAATTTACTTCAAAATTAAGAGCACACCTTACTTAATGATCAAAGAGTAGTTGATTAATCAAAATATTTTATCACAACATATTCACTTAGAGTTTTCTTTTTTAGGCTGTTCTGGCTTAACTTACATTAATGTAAACATTAATTTAATGGTTACATGTTTGTTAAATAACTATAACTTTAAATTTCACTGAGTTGAAGCACAAGTTTCAGACACACACACAATATTTCAATTGATTTATTTTGGCTTATCAGTACTCATTTGATCTGATGTAAAAAGTAAATGGAATAAGCCCTCTGTAAATACATTTTACTTCTAGAGTCCAATACAAATTTGTAAAATTATACTTAAGTTCCATCAAACCCAACACATTGACAAGTGAAGAGTGGGATACACATTGAAAGAAGATAGAAACGGAATTATACTTAAGTTAAAATAGGCACATTGGTATACTTTAAAAAAATGTTACTTTGAATACAAATTTTTGAGATTTGAATTGTCTTTTAGTATATCACTATCATATAATGTATCACAAATCACTTAAATCATGTTTTGTTGCATAAGGAAATTCAGAAATAACTGTATCATTTGCATAGATGACAAGTGATTCATCTAATGATTTATGAATATTTTACTACTTGGACTGTCAAAACTGGATTTCGTAAGCCTTCTGCTGTCTAGCAGCTGGCTTCTCAGCAAGAATGGATTAACCAAACAAGAGTATATAGCATAAATAAAATATGTTGATGTAAGGCAGTTTACTCAAAAATTTACATTTTAAAAATAAGGAAAGAAACAAACTGTTGTGTGATTGAAAACTATAATGTAAGAATTTATTATTATTACCATTATTATTGAAAAATTTTTAAAGGACCACAATAAATTCCTAAAAATTTCTTTCCTATGAAATATATCAAGCAATTTATTTTAATAATCATTATATTAAAAATCACAGGTGTTTTTCAGTGGCCCAAAGCAATGGAAAAAATTAGAGTATGAAGCTTATAAGGAATCCTAGAATTTATGTATTGATGCTTGAATTCCATGCACACCTCTTTGGCAGTTGTTCATTCCACATGTGCTTGAGTACCTTCATTGTGGGAAAATCGGTGACTCTGGATATGGCTTAAATTTTCTTAAATAGAAACATTCTCTAGTTTATTCATGATGCTTTCAGCCTATGATGTCCAGAACTAAAGAAATTACTTCACATCAACTCCATTATTATGAATTGCCATCCCTACCCACCAGCATCGCCACAACTTTTCTTACTAAAGGTATTACCAAGGAAAGAAAAATACCGACTTTTTCTCTTACTTCTGAAATAATTATGAGCATTTCAATTTGTGTTTTCAAAGATGTGATGTCTATTAATGGCATTACATAATGTGATTTTAGATGACTTACAGAATGATTATTTTCTGTTAATAATTATGTCTTAGTGGTCAGGTATATTACAGAACTATAGCTGATACATCCTATTTGTGATTTCATAAACATTATTGTTTAGGACAAGTAAAATTTAAAGAAGTTAATCAATTTATAGAAAAATAATTGTGTTAGTGCAGTTAATTCTCACATATGATGGTGTATAAATAGGCAAAATTTGTCATAATGAGTCTCTGCTTTTAATTGTAGTCCACTTGTGAGAGAGAAATGACCATGTTTCTCTTCAAAACAATGAAAGGTTGGAGTACAAGAATGTTAATTTTCTAAAGACGTATATTGTTTTAGGTGTAGTGTAGACATTTTAACAATGTCAATTCTGTTGATCCGTGAGCATGATACGTTTTTCCATGTGTTTAGATCCTCTGCAATTTCCTTCCTCAGTGTTATGTAGTTCTCCCTGTAGAGGTCTTTCATGTCGGTTAAATATATTCCTAGGCATTTTATTTTCTTTGTTGCTATTATGAAAGTTATTGAGTCTTTGATTTGATTCTCAGCTTGACTGTTATTGGTGTATAGGAATGTTGCTGATTTGTGTACATTGATTTTGTAACCTGAAACTTTGCTGAATTGATTTATCAATTCCAGGAGTCTCATGGCAGAATCTTTGGGTTTTTCTAGGTATAATATCATTTGTCATTAAAGAGTGATATTAATATTTTGACCTCTTCTTTCACCATTTGTATATCCTTGATTTCTTTCTCTTGCCTGGTTGCTCTGGCTAGGACGTCCAGCACTATGTTGAACAGAAGTGGTGACAGTGGGAAACCTTGTCTGGTTCTAGTTCTAAGTGGGAATGCTTTCAATTTTTCCCTGTTCAGTGTGATGTTGGCTGTGTGTTTGTCATAAATGGCTTTTATAATATTGAGGTATGTTCCATGTATGCCTATCTTGTTAAGAGTTCTTATCATAAAAAGGTGCTAAAGTTAATGATTCTGAAGGCAACAAGTTATCTTTTATGGTTTTTGCTTAATATTGGTTTTTATTGGCAGCAAAAAGAGGGATTTCAGACTAGGGATGATTCGTCAATGGGTGTTTGTCCTTCATTTGCAATCATGGTGTGTTCGAATGGATTATACTGTTCATTCAAATAATAACTGTCAGGATTTTCTTGCTTTTTCCTACAGCTAAGTAGAAGTTTAAAATCTGTTAAACAAACTAGGAATTAGGTATCTAGTCACATCAATTTTATATAAATATGCAATTCTACCAGCATGCATGTCAGAGAAACCAGTCCAAGCTAAAAGAAGTGCCCAGCTCAAGCAATCCAAATTGCCCAACTGCAGAATCAAGAGCTAAATAAATGGTCATTGCTTTAAGTCACCAATTTGTGGGATGGTTTCTTACACAGTAAAAGCTAACTGCTTTTACTTATCTGCTCAATTTCAGACCCTGAAAGTCGAATGAGCATCTGAGTAGGTCGATGAAGCCAGTAAAATTCTCACAATATCTGAAATTGTACAAATAAGAAGTATGTGGGATGATAAGTACAATAACAAAAGAATAGTGACAAAACATCTGGATTTTTAGTCTGCATTTTATTGGAATTACAAATAGGAGTTGATTATGTTTAAAACTAAAGAAGGTTGACAGTGAATCTGTATATAAACATAACAAACCAAAAAATCCTATTTTGACATTGCAGCTAATTTAGGAAAATAGAAATATGATCAAGGAAACCAGAAGTCATTATAGGAAGATGAAGCATCATAAAATAATAATCCAATGGAGAAATAACATTATATAGAATAAGTTAATGGAAATTATAATGAGGGCACATACACAATTTTCTTAGGGAAATTTTGACAGATTAATAAGAAGTAACTTATTTTTAGAAATAAAAAGAATAAGCCATATTTTTGTTTTCTGATCTCAAGGAGTATTATTCTAACACTATGTCATAAAAATAGAGAAATGGTAACTCTGAAATTATATTAATAGCAATTATTGATAGTAATAACATAAGGACAACAAAATATCATTTTTCCCTTGTTGGAAAATAAATTACATTCCCATCTACCTCCAATACTGTTTTATTACTAGGTTGAAATATAATTTATATGAGGTTATATAGCAATTCTACTAAACAGTCCAAAAAAAGTCTTATTTTCGTATACAATGTGCATGCTAATTTTATTATATACTGTTCTTTCTATTGCTGTATAACAAACTACCCCAAATACTGGCTTAAAGAGTAACAACCATTCATTTTGTTTGCAAATCTGAATTTTGACTGGGCTCATATAGGCAGTTCTTGCTCAAGATCTCTCACTGGATTGCACTCAGGTAGTGGCTAGGGTCATCTACAAGATTCTTTTTATTGACACATTGTAACTGTACATATCTATGGTGTACAATTTGATGTTTTGATGCATAAGTATGTTGGACAATGATCAAATCAGGGTTTTTAGCACATTCATCACCTCATGCATTTATCATGCCTTTGTGGTGAGAACATTCTAAAGTCTCTCCTTTAGCTACTTTGTAATATACAATACTGTACTGTTAACCATCAATACCCTACTGTGTAATAAAACACCAGAACTTCTTCCTTCCAGTTGTCACTTTTTACCCATTGACCATCCTCTCCTCATCCTCCTCTTTTACCTTCCCTCACCAGTCTCTAGCAACTACTGTTCTACTCTCTGCTTCTGTGATATCAACTCTCTCTTCTTTTTTAATACCACATATGCATGAGATCACATGGTATTTGTCTTTCTGTGTCTGACTTATTTTACTTCAATGATATCCTCCAGGTCTATCCATGTTGTAGCAGGATATTCTGCTTCTTTATGGCTGAATCGTATTCCATTGTGCTGCTTCACTCACAAATCTGGTACCTGAGTGGGAAGACTCAAAGAACATTTTATTTACAGAGCAAAATTCTTACCTTTATGTTGAATAACATGAATAAAAAGCTTGTTAAGTGTGAAAATGAAAATTTGGCTATTTCCTAAGTACATGATTATAATGACTAATTAGATCAGTGACTTCAAGCTTTTAGATTATTTATTTAATGCTTTTTTGAAGTATTGCTTTGATGTATTACACTTCTAACATCTTTTATTGGCCTTTCCCCGGTTATTTAAAATTAAATAAAGAATTTTTGATTCACCTAATAAGAAATTGTTAAGTAGAGTAAGATTTTACCTAAGTATGAAGTTGTTTTCAATTTCATCTTAAGATTATGTTTGGGTCAGAATCTAGGAGACTTTGTTGGGGAAAAAATGCATTTTTCTTCTGTTTTGTTGCATTCGTGTAGTTGCTAACAAAACCAAAATTTTGGAAATTCTAACCAACTATTTTATAAAGTAACCATTTTTCTTTAGTTAACAGACAAAAAATAAATATCCCTAGCACTCTGGGAGGCTGAGGCAGGCGGATCGCTCAAGGTCAGGAGTTCGAAACCAGCCTGAGCAAGAGCGAGACCCCGTCTCTACTAAAAATAGAAAGAAATTAATTGGACAACTAAAAATATATAGAAAAGATTAGCTGGGCATGGTGGCGCATGCCTGTAGTCCCAGCTACTGGGGAGGCTGAGGCAGAAGGATCACTTGAGCCCAGAAGTTTGAGGTTGCTGTGGGCTAGGTTGACACCACGGCACTCTAGCCCAGGCAACAGAGTGAGACTCTGTCTATAAATAGATAGATAGATAGATAGACAGACAGATAGATAAATAAATAGATAAATAAATCCATCCATCCATCCATCCATCCATCCATCCATCCTAGCTTTCCTTAATATATGGGATGCATTTGTATTAATAGTCACAGTGAGAGAAAAAAAGAAATGGGTGGGGGAATTTTTTACACCTTCCCCATTTGGTCTAGAACTGTATGAGTAGTTAATTATCAATATGTGAATAATGAATTTTTAATCAGAGAAAAAATCCTGAAAATTTGAAGAATTTAGCAGAGAAAAATACTTTGTATAAATCTAGTATTTCAGGGCTTTTAGGACTAGATAGATAGGTAGATGCTAATATTGTTTTGTGGACAATAGCAAAAATAATTTCTGATTTTGTAAAATTCTTAACTAATCGTCTGATATATCAGTAGCATCACACATGAAAATGTCTGAACCCTCATAATGTGGTGTCAGCCTCAGGTAGTTAGACTCTCTCAATCTAGGCCTATATTCATTCACCAGTGCAATTTTTTTCCTGTATTAGGACCTTCATCCTATATTACGGCTCTTCTGCTGGGGATGAGCCTTCCCTAGTCATTATTACTGCTGAATCCTATGAACTGGTCAGTCCCACGTGTCACAGTCAAGTAGCACTCTATATTTTCATCCTGGTACTTACCATAAATTGTACTTATTTGTTTGTGTGATTAGTTGATTAATGTAAGATTATAAACTTTATAGCGTGAGAACCATGTTTGTTTTGCTTATCATTATAAGCTCATTTCCTAGCACTGTCTGGAATAGAGTGAGTACTTAATACATGTTGTTTGAATTAAAGGATTACTGTTTCCCCAGGCAGTTTTAACCCTAGAGGAAAGCCAAGGAACATCTTCTTAATGCACTAAATAAACATAGTAAATCATAAAAATCCCATGAGTAGAAGGGAAAGAGGAAAAAGAAAGGAAGGAGGAAAGGGAGGGAGAGAAGCAAGGAGGTAGGGCAAAGGGAGGGAGACAGCAAATCCTCTTCTTTCTCCTCCTCTCCCTGTCCAAGTACACTACCCATATCTTCATGACAAGAGGTAGTTTGTATCTTGAAGCAAGGCACCTACTGAAGTTAGGCTCCCACCTTCCCCCAGAGACTGGGAGATAAGTCACTATCTTCCTCTATGAATACATTTCAAAGGGATGGTTTCAAGGTCCTTAAGAAAGATAATCCTGGGTTGTAAAACTCTGGGAGAGGCTTTAAAAAAATTAACATGTCAAAGGGACAGAGAAAGAATTTACAATGACAAGTTTTCTGGAGTAAAGGCTATAAGAAAAGGGAGGTCAGGGGCTTAGGGCTAGAAAGAAGCCCCCGTATAAAGTTTAGCTAAGGTGAAAAAGGAACACTAAAGCTTTCTGGGTCACCTTCAAAGATGACTGTCCTTACCTTGGGCGAGCTACTCTAGGCCTACAAAGTATTTCTCTGGGATTAAGTCTCCATCCCACCGCACCTCTGCTCATGATTAAAGAAAGAAAGTTGAAATAGATGAGCTGGTTTCTGGAAACAGCCTCTGCTGCCATCCTTCCTGCATCAGCCAGGACTGTGCTTCTCAGGGGCCAGAGTCTCATTTCCTCCCACTGGTATCTTCTACTCTAATCAAAGCAATTTCCTTATGGCCCCCGAACCCCAGCACACTCACACCCCAGCCAAAAAAGGGGTTATTTTTTAGTGTGGTGGAAAAGCCCCCAGGACTCAATTGAAATTCTGCAACATTGCCAGGGGCTGTTGGGTCTCACCACCTTCCTGCTGAAAAGTGTTCCTTTCCATTGCTCACCTAGAAATCTCCTCAAACCGAAGACTCTTGACTGATCTCTGAACTCTTCCGCTGCCCTCCTCATGTCTGGAAGTTCCCAAGCCAGGCTTCCCTGAGCTTAGTTAGGTTCCTAGGCTTTCAGCCAACCATTCTCAGCCATCAGCCTCAGCAAGATTTCTGCTAGAAGCCAGCATCCTCAGGCTAGAGGAGGACCTCTTGGCTCTGCAGCATTAAAGGGGTCAGTTTATTCCTGAACCACTGTAGAGAAATGATCTTCCTACTACTCAGGCACCACTGTTTTGTGGTGTTTGTGTGGCTTCGCAGTCCAGGGCTCAGAGTTTCCCACAGTCTTTGTGTGCAAAGAGCAGCTGGCAGTAGCCAGAGGGCCTGTTTGTTTTTCTTAGCTCCACCTTTTCTGAAGTAGCCGAGAGAGGCTGTCATGCTATACCTGCCAGTGAAGCCCTACAATGAGTAAAGATCTCATAACTTGTCTTTATTCTGCTTGGACTGCCTGAGATAGGATATTACTGCTCCAGTCCCCTGATGGGCTGCTGGGTGGAAGTAGAAAACTAAAACTCAACCATTTTGTGTCTAGTAGTCTCTTACCTGTTCTATGTCTTTGCAGGGGTCTTCCTCTTTGTTACTCTGTGACCCTTGCAGATAGTATATATGGTGAGGTATCAAGGGACTTTCATTTGTTTCCTTATCTTGCCTTTAATCTGTAGAAGGGGTAGTTTTTCAGTACATGGTTTATTTCAGATTTGGGCTAAATTCATGATTTCTTATACTTCAGGTGATGAAAAGTGGTGATCTACGTGCCAGTATTAACTAACCTTTCTCCAAATTCTACCCATGTAAATCAAAATATGTGAAGCAAAGAATATTCATTCATGTGTAGGTCTGCTCTGATACAATTTCTTTATAATATTTTTGGTCATGTCAGAAAGACCCAGTATTGAAAGTGACTAAAGGAATACAACATCCAATTAACAAAATACAGGCTGGAGATAGGGAGGGGCAAGGAGAACTATTAATGAAAAGCGCAAAGACCTAAATATATGAACAGATGTTGGCCATATTCTTCATAGGATATTCAGTGGAGTAAACATGTCATTTCTCTCCATATTGATTTATAAATATATAATGAAATTCCAATCAAAATCCCAATGATATTTTTTACAGATATTGACAGGTCATCTTTAACTCCATGTAAAATTTTAAAGGTCCAAAATGAACTAAGATATTTTTAACAAAAGAAACAATGATGCAAGAACACCATTCCAGATGACAAGTTTTAAGAGAGTATTAAAGTAATTAAAACACTATAGATAAATGAAAGAGAATTGAGAACTCAGAAATAGAACCATGAACATAAGAAAATTGAATATGGCAAAGATTGTGTTCCAAATCAGTAGAAAAGCATGGATTGGTATTAAAACATTTGGCTATTCACATGGAAAAAAATTTAGATCATTACCTCAAACTATAGACAAATTCCAGTTAGTTTAAAAAATGTGAAAAGTAAAATTCCATATTAAAAGCAAAACTTTATAACATCCAGAAAAAATATTGAAACATTCTTATGATAATAAGATAGGAAAGAATTTCTTACATAAGATCCAAAAGCACAAACAATTTAAAAATTTTTTGCATTAAATGTATGAAAAACCTTTCTGTTTTTCCATTGCTGACAAACACCACATGTACTTTCTACTGGGAGCTAATCACTGGGCACACATGGGCACAAAGAGATGTAAAGGCCATAAGAAATCAAGACGGGGGAGGAGGGGTGGGGTAAAAACCTGCCTATCGGGTACAATGAACACTATTCAGGTGATGGGCACACACTTGAGCCTCTACTTAAGTATAATAAAAAATATTCATGTAACAAAAATATCTGTACTCTCTTAATATTTTGAAATTAAAAAAAGAAAAAACCCTTCTGTTCTAGTGAATGGATTTTTTGATTTCTTAAACTGATAGTTATCACATGGAAAATGTGTTCACCCTGAGATAATTTGTTTACACTTAAGATTGTACATTTTTTTCTTTACGTATACTGAAAAGTTTTAAAAAAATTATTGTTAACCAGAGACATTATTTTTAAAAATTCAAAGGCAAGTCACACTCCTCAAGAAGCTATATTCAACATATGCATTTAATAAAAGCTTGACAACCATGTCAAAGAACTATAAAAATTAAAACATATAAAACAAACATTACTCCTAGAATTATTAAATGGCAAATAAGTATTTGAAAAGATATTCATTTTCAACAACAATTAGGATAATACAAAATGGTAAAGGAGTTTCATTTCACATTCATCATATTAGGGTAAAAATTAAAGTTGTTTACCATTAATTATTAGTGAACATAAGAAGAAATAGACACAAAACCGCTATTTAGAGAGATAATCATTGCTGTGAATACTTAACAATGTGTAGTGAAGTTGCTACAGCTGTATAGAATGAGTGTGATATAAAGCTCTATGGGGCAGTGTTAAAATGTAAATTGTACCTCTTGGGGTTGTGCTTGTGGCAGTCCCACATATATACCTCAAATCAAAAGATATCACAATTACACATGTGTATAAATTTTTTTTAGAAATGTCATACATGCACAGAAAGACAAGTTGCAAGAATGTTTATAGCAGCATTTTTTATGAGGAAAAATTTAATTTCTATCAGTAGAGAACTGATAAAAAGTGATAAATAATTGTTCATAATATATAACATTTAAAAAGAATGAACAAATCTCAACATATAATTCATAGGTAGATATCACAAACATAATTTTGAGTGAATAAAGCAAATTATAACTTTTTAATTTATATAAAAATTTAAAACACTAAACTATATTATATATTTATAGACCTATATATTTGGATTGAAGATATAAATCATAAATAGAAAGCATATATATACATTTAAGAGAGTGATTTATAAAGGAAGGAAATGAATTGGGTGAAAAGGCTTTCAACTGAATGTAAATAATTTACTTTTGAACACTTACTTGAATCAGACATGACAAAATCAAATGTGTTAAGTTGGAGGGATGAGGATGCAGGAATTTTATATTTTTTGTACTTTTTGACTTTGAATAATTTTGTAATTAAAATAAGTTTTAAAGTTGGAAGTGCTCAATTATGATGTTTTTACCAAAGGTCAAGTAAGATGGTACGACATTGACCATCAGCTTCTGACAAGACCTGGGTTTTCAAACTTCAGTGTGCATCAAAAACACCTGTAGGACATGCTAAAACACAGATTGCCAGGACCCAGAGTTTCTGGTTAAATAAGTCTGAAAAGAGCTGGAGAATGTGCATTTCTAACAAGTTCCTTGAGGATGTTGTTACTGCTGGTTTGGGGACCACACTTGGAGAACCACTGGTGCTGGTTATAGGAGACATTGACTAGAGTCTTTTCACAAGACTGAGTTGAACAGAAAATATATGATTATTGATTTTTGAAGCAATGCTTAATAATGAACACATTTTTTCTGTATAACTGTCAAAAAAAACTTAATAAAGGTAAAAAACCATGTGGTTATTTCCTTAAATATTACATATTTTAAATATTAAAATCGGAATTCACTGATGATATTGAGAAGTAAAGATACTGACAAATTATACCAATTGATTAATACTTGATATGAAACATTAGCAAACTGATTTTTACAAATTTAATGGCATCACAATAATTTGTCCAAAAGGTACTATGGAATTTTAGCACTAGTTCAGCTGGGAGGCAGAATACTTAGATCCCCATTACCATTTTAAGTTATTTTCTGTTAACCATTTTTGTAGCCTGTGAATATTAAATATACAACCAAAGTGATTGTGTCCTCAACAAAGTCCTTCAATATCTAGACAAATTTAATATCTAAACATATTTTATTAAATAAAATTAGAGGAAAAGACAAGGAAAAGAATTTAAAAACAAAAGGTACTATGAAATATGGGGTAGCATGTACACACACATGCATAAATTTATGCATATACACACATGTATATACTTATAAATTTATTCTGGCCCTCAAAATTAAACTGGTATTTGTTACTTTGGAAACTAATAGCAAATGGATACTTGAAAAGCCATTTAAACAAGTCCTTTAAACTGAGATTCAAATTTCAATATCATTTTAGGATTACTTGCATTTAACTAAATAACTCTCTGGGCTATCTGTATCCTTTGGGGATTAAATATGAATTAGAATTACTCCATGGCTTTCCATCAAAATCCATTAAGGGAAATGGAACCCACAGAGATTCTCTTACATCTGACATTGCTTAGTGTGCTTACAGTATTAAAAAGATACTCCAAAACGAAGGCTTGATTAGCTATAAAGAAGTCATTTATGTGAATTTTTTTCCGTCTTGATATCAATTCTCATGCCTAAAACTCTTTGTAATGAAGTTGAATAGAATCTATATACCTATTGATTCCTTTTTAATTGGAAGAGTTCTAATTGGGATTACTAAGTAATTCTTTAAAAACTTTTTGTTTAATGAACATTTTTTTTCCTCTCTAAAAATTTAGGCTAAGAAGTTATTGTCACTTCTTTTTGTCCTTCGCATTTAAGTCTCTTTATCTCATCAGAGAGGCAATAACTGCACAATGTGAACCTGGTGTCATGGCCACCTTTGGCAAATCATCAAAATTATCTTGGGAAACTTGTTAAAAAATACAGATTTCTAGATCATATCTCTATTTTTTATCAGTTATAATTCACTATGTCTCAGGAAGGATCCAGAAGTGTGATTTTTTATTCCAATGCTGCCTGTCTACATTTGGGATTGATCAGCCCACAGAAGGAGCTTAGGGAACCTAGGAGATATATTAGGGAAAAGGGGAAATGTTTCAAGGAGTCCCTGACCTACACCAAGTGCTCACACTATTGTTTTCTAATTGCTGAAAATACTCTCTTTTGCTGATTCTGGGCCCCAGTGTCTTCCTAGCCATGCAACAAGAAAAATATCTAAGAAGGAAGAGAGGCTTGAAAATTTGTAACATTAAGGATGACACCACCCACCCTCATAAAAAACAGTTTTGCTTTCATGTTGCAGTTTTATCTCTCTTTGAGAAAAAGGGTTAAATACACCTCCTTCCTTTGCCCAAGGCAATACACCTGCATGAACTTTTGTTACCAAATTGTGTTTCTCATGCTTGTAATCTCTTGGCAGTTTCACTACTATCAGTACCCCTCCAGGTTTAGTTAGGGCAGAGCTAATATTGTGCTCCCCTTGTAAACTTTACCAGCTTTACCAGTTTGGGCTTTTCAGTACAAAAAGATTCAAGAAGGCAATGATTACATGGTTCAAAACAGGGACTCTTCACTGACTTCTTTTTTTAAAAAATAAGCCTGGAGTAAGCCAAAAGTATGAGTGCACCTGTGTGGGACTTTCATAATGCTCCATGCACATCTCAATTCTTTTTATTGTGTTATTGTTTTAAAATAATCTGAGTATGTGTTTGTATTCTGTGCTAGTAAAAGACTCCTTAAAAATACAGAGTATCATCAACTTTAGGGACACCAGTGGCAGATTCATCATAAGACTATTAGGTAATATTTGTTGAATGCTTACTAATATTGTGTTTAGCAAAAACTTACTTAGCACATAGTATGGTCACTTTACAAATAGGGTGTCATCAAAATCATCAAAACAATCCTATGATATAGGTACTTTGCTACTTTATGTAGATTCAGTTATTTCTCTCAGCAGTTACCTAAGATATTGATTAATATTGTTACCATATGGAAATGGAAGTTTATATTAATGGTTTTAGAATTTCTTCTACTTCTGGCCTGCTCTGATTATTTATTTATATATAGTGTATGTTCATATAAATGCTAGAGATTACAAAGCAAATGAATAATAGAAACATCTTTGTCCTGCCCAATAGGCTAGGGTTACAAAATCAGAATGTTTGTTTAGAGAATATTTAATGTGTCAGGAGCAAAGGAATGAAAGAATAGTTTAACTATTGAGCAACAATTGTACAGAGGCATACCAGCACTACCCTTTTGTTTGCTTAGAAAATAATTTAGTTCCCTTTTTAATTATGGCATTGTCCTTTGATCTAGCTAGAGAGCCTGAGGTTAAAAAGATATCAGGGAGGAATTCAGCACCTTCAGTGGCTGTATTTGTGTAAACAAACAGGAGAAAGATATTCCACCAACCAAGAAAAACAGCCCTGGAGAAACATGTTTTTTAAGGAATATTTTATCTCTTTTGGATTCATTAATATGAGTATTTGTTCTGCCTCCACAAATCTGCAATATGACAACGCCCAGAGCTGTTCAACTGCAGGGCATTCCTTCACCCCAATTAGGTTGCCATTGTTCTCTAATGAAGCTGATATTTCTCAATGAGTTTTAGTTGGATTAATTTTCATACTTTGAGACCTTATTATTGAGTTCTAAGGGCCTTTGTTCAAAGGCTTAAACATAAATGAATGAATAAATGAATAAATAAAGTTTCTTCAATTTCTGTGCTACAAATGAGGAAACGTCCCGTGGGAATAGTAAGGTAAACTTTATTCTTGAACTGTTCTCTCCCTCCCGCACTTTTTAAGCTAATCAAAACTTCCATGGATATTATTTCCTAATGCTTTTTGAATAAATTGTTTTTCTAAAGCAGAATTGCAAAACAATGTTGGAGTCATCCTCATGTGGCATTTTGCACTCTTATTTTCAAAATAAATAATGGAAAGACATACATGTCTGTATATTAATGCAGTATTTTGGAGTTTAGTGAAAAGTATAAAAGTTAATAAGTGAAATTCCTTTATTTTTAGAATTGATTTCTATGTGCTAGACCAGTTTTAACAGTGACTACGAATTCTCTCTGCTATGTATATCCCCCGCTCTCAGGATACTAGAACACATGAGATACAGGATTCACTCCTCCTCGCCGTCCACTTTGTGTTATAGCATCTAAAATCACTATATTCAATTTAGGCTGTACAGTTAAGGGAGTGTGAGGCAAAATAGAGGAAATGAGGTTATTCAGGTTGCCTAGGAATAGCTAAGGATAAATTTGGTAATGATTTTCAAGTGCACAGAGGCTGTGATCTCCGTCTCCCCTGAGGTTAGGAAAGGAAAGAGGAGCCTTAAACCACAGCCTAAGAGGATTATGTTGGATATATAATCATAGCAGATCAGAAGTGAAAAAGGCTATAAAATCATCTTGTGTAAACCCCTCTCGTTTAGAGAGGAGGAAACTGAAACCCACAGAGGGAAGGTCAGTGCATAAAGTTACATTGCAGGCAGTGGAACTAGAACCTATGGACTGTGCTTAAAGCACACTGGCTCCTGCTACCTCACAAAAGGTAGCTTGATTTGGGGATGGATGATCAAGAGAGGTGATGGATTTTCCTTTTGAGAGTGACAAGATTTTATAAACAATCCAAGGGATAAGTTATCATTTTAAGTTTTCCTTGAATCAACCCAAAATATTTAAAATGTTTTCACACAGTCCCATTAAAGGAAGAGAAATAATATTTTCTTTTTTTTCTCCTTGGGTGTAGAAGTTTGTTTGGATAATCCGATCATTCAGCAAACATATCTTCAGCGCAATATTAGATGCTGTGCTAAGGGGAACAATATGGTGGATGTTCCCTAAGAAATATATACCTTATTTGATTTCCAAATGATGATATGTGGACAGGTGCATGTTTATGTATGAAAAAGTTTTAAAAGTCTGGAAAGACAACATTGCAAGTGTTTCATAAAGCTTAATTCTGTTTTTCTTAAATATGTCATGTCTACCTCTCAGGAGTTAAAATGCCATTCATTTCATTTATGAAATGATATTAAGAATATATTTGATACTAGGATTTTTCTATTGACATGATTTATTAAAAAATACTGTTCCATAAAATTTAAAAATTTGATCTAGTAGAATGAATGAGCAATTATGGCAGTTATAATACTGAAAAATATGCAGCGATAGAGGTACAGGTATTGTGGAAGAACACAGGAACACTGTCAGATTCAGCCACTTTTGATAGAAAATGACACAATATTAAATAAAAGAGCTATTGGATTCTAATAGCTTTAAGTTCCAAGCAGTAGGATGTAGAAAGAGAAGAAGTGCATGACTCTTCCTTTTAAAAGAAAAATTTCCAGCATAATTGCACAATAAGTCTGTGGTAGTCCTAGCTACAAGACAGGATGAAAATTGTGTTCTTTGAGCTAGGCAGCTAAGTGTCCATCTAAAAATTGGGATTAGAGTTATTAAGAATCAGGACAAATAATGGGAGGCAATCTTAGACTCTACCTTAAGCATCAACCCAATTGAGGGAAATGAGGGGAAATGTCTTATGGGGCTCTGCTTATGAAGGCTGAAAAAAGTTATCCAAGGCAAAGGTAGTGAGACACAGGTGAACAAAAATGTGTTCCAGCAAGAAACACATTTAGATAGGACTTGATATCCTGTGGAAGAAACAGTAATTAAATATAGTTGTGAGGAATTAAGATGAAGGAAGTTGAGGGATAAATAGAGTTCAGATTATAAATGGCTTTCTTAATTATATCAAAAATTTCAGAACTTTTTATGGCATTGGGTATTCATTAAAGGTTTTAAGCAAGTGTGTGTTGTGATCTGTTTATGATTTAGAGGTATAAGTTTAGTTGCTTTATGGAGAATGTATTGATAGCGGTAAGGCTGGACTCAGAGCAACATGGATTATGGCACTGATTCAAATGAGCTTTATCCTCTAAGAGAATAGTGGCAAGGAGGCTAAAGTGAGTGAAATCAAGATATTTAGATGGTTGATTTAGCATGTCATCTGAATGATTGGATCTAGTAAATAAAGGAGAAAGGATTGAAAGGTAATCTAGTTTCTGTGTTAGATAGCTGGATGCAAAAGTGGAACTTCTCTCTGAAGGAATATAAACAGATTTATAGGGAAAATTCATTCCATTTTTAACACACAGGCATACCTCATTTTATTATGCTTTGCTTTGGTATACTTCACAGATACTGCAGTTTTTTACAAATTGAAGGTTTGTGGCAACCCTGCATTGAGCAGGCCTTCTGGGGCCATTTTTCCAACAGTATATACTCACTTCATATCTCTGTGTTACATTTTGGTAATTCTCATATATTTTAAACTTTTACATTATTATTATATCTGCTATGGTGATCTGTAATCAGTGATATTTGATGCTACTATTGTAATTATTTTGGGGCACTAAAAACCAAGGCAGCAAACCTAATCCATAAATGTTGAGTGTATTCTGACTGCTCCACTGATCAGGTGTTCCCCATCTCTTTCCCTCACCTTGGCCCTTCCCATTTCCTGAGCCACAGTATTGAAATTGAGCCAATTAATAACCCTACAATGGCCTTTTAAGTGTTCAAATGAAAGGAAAAGTTGAATGTCTCTCACTTTAAATCAAAAGCTAGAAATGATTGAGCTTAGTGAGGAAAGCATATGGAAAGCCAAGGTAGGCTGAAAGCTATCTTAGCCAAGTTTTGAATGCAAAGTCCTTGAAGAAAATTAAAAGTGCTACTCCAGTGAACACATGTATAATAAAAAAGCGAAACAGCCTTATTTCTGATGTGCAGTAAGTTTTAGTGGTCTGGATGGATCAAACCAGCCACATTTTTTTTTTAAACCAAAGCCTAATCCAGAACAAGGCTGTAACTCTCTTCAAATCTGTGAAGGCTGAGAGAGGTGAAGAAGCTACAAAAGAAAAGTTTGAAGATAGCAGAGAATTTTTAAAAATTCTACAAATTTATGGGGTACGTGTACAATTGGTTCATGAGATTTCAAAAAAGAAGCCATCTCAACAACATAAAATTGCAAGGTGAGGCAGCAAGTGCTGACTTAGAGGCTGCAGTGAGTTACCCAGCTCTAGCTAAGATAATTGATGAAGGTGGTTACATGAGACAACAGAGTTTCAGTGTAAATGAAACAGACTTCTATTGGAAGAAGATGCCATCTAGGACTTTCATAGCTAGAGAGAAAAAGTCAATGCCTGGCTTCAAAGGACAGGTTGAGTTTTTTGCTAGGGGCTAATGCAGCTGATGATTTGAAGTTGAAGCCAATGATCATTTACCATTCCAAAAACCCTAGGGCCCTTAAGAATTATGCTGAATCTACTCTCCCTGTGTTCTGTAAATGGAAAAACAAAGCCTGGATGATAGCACATCTGTTTAGCATGGTTTATTGACTATATTAAGCCCACTATTGAAATCTACTGTTTAGAAAAAATGATTTCTTTCAAAGTATTACTGCTCATTGACAATGCACCTGGTGACCCAAGAGCTCAAATGGAGATGTGCAAGGAGATTAATGTTGTTTCCATGCCCCCTAAAACAACGTCCATTCTCTAGGCCATGAATCAGGGAGTAATTTCAACTTTCACATCTTGTTATTTAAAAAATACATTTTGTTAGGTTATATCTGTCATAGTTAGTGATTGCTCCGATAGATCCAGGCAAAGTAAACTGAAAACCTTCTGGAAAGGATTTACCATAGTATTTTTATTTTTTTAAAGTGCTGCGTGAGGCCAAGCAGTGAGCACACACGCGAAGAAAAGGACTGTGAACATGAATGGTGCTCTGTTGCCCGGGCTAGAGTGCTGTGGTGTCAGCTTAGCTCACAGCAACCTCAAACTCCTGGGCTCAAGTGATCCTTCTGCCTCAGCCTCCCGAGTAGCTGGGACTACAGGCATGCACCACCACGCCTGGCTAATTTTTTCTGTTTTTAGTAGAGACGGGGTCTCACTCTTGTTCAGGCTGGTCCTGAATGTCTGAGCTCAAGTGATCCTCCTGCCTTGGCTTCCCAGAGTGCTAGCTAGGATTACAGGTGTGAGCCAACCCGACCGGCTTGGATTCACCGTAGTAGATGCCAATAGCAGATTTGTGATTTATGAGAGGAGGTCAAAATATCAAACTAAACAGGATTTTGAAAGAAGTTGGTTCCGACCCTCATGGTTGACTTTGAGGGGTTCATGCATTCAGTGGAGTAAGTCATTGCAGATGTGGTAGAAACAGCCAGAAAACAAGAATTAGAAGTGGATCCTGAAAATGTGACTAAATTGCTGAAATATCATGATAAAACTTGAATGAATGAGGAGTTGCTTCTTATGGATGAGCAAGGAAAATGATTTCTTGAGATGGAATCTCCTGGTGAAAATGCTATGAACATTGTTGAACTGACAACAAAGGATTTCAAATAGTTCATAAACTTAGTTCATAAAGCAATGGCAGGGTTTGAGAGGATTGACTCCAATTTTGAAACAAGTTCTCTGTGGAGAAAGAATTTAATACCTTAGACACCTTTGACACCTTTGATATACAATAGTGTGTATAAAATAGAAAGGAAATAAAACAGAATCCTGAGAAACACCAATAAAAGAGAATTCAAATGGTGATAAATAAGAATTAACCTGAGATTAGGAAGAAAACTAGGAGACTAAAATATGACAGAAATAAAAAAAGAAAATTAGCAGTTGCAGAAAGAAGTTGGTCCATAACTTTTACTGCTGTGAGAAAATGATATAGGTTCAAATTGTACATTGACCTTACCAAGCAGCCCTTGGCGGTTTGGCAAGAGTGGTTTTAGTAGAGTGCTGTGGAATGGAGAAATCAGCGGGTATAGAAGTGTGGAGAGCATGTGTAGACAAGTGTTTCAAGAAGTGTTGTGAAAGGACAAGCAGAAATGTAATGTGTGGTAAGAATGGCAGAGGCATGGAGATGAGAGAGGGATTTGGAAGAACCGCTACAAAAAGAGAGTCTGAAGTTACAGAAGAGGAATAATAAACGGAGCAACATTTCTAGAGACGTGAGAGAGAACGAAATCCAAAGTAGAGGTGGAAGGCTAAGCCTTAGAGAGAAAGAGGGATATCTCTTCTATTTCAGTAGGAGGAAAGGGAAAAACCATGGAGACTAAATAGAGATAAACTTGTCATTTTGAGCAAGAAATTGAGTGAACTTTCCCATCTTCTTCTCAAAGAAAATTGAGAATGAGTTTGTGCGATTAAAGTCTCAGTGCAGGAAAAGTATTTCAGGTAATTTAGGTATACCCATCTTTGTTCATGCTATCAGTTGGATTACATTCAGTTGAAAGTTACAGGTACCTAACTGAATTAGTGAAATAGAGGTTTGTTTCTCTCACATGAGAAAGAGTATAAAGGGGGAACGTCTGCATTGGTGCTGCTGCTCATAAAAGTCATCAAGTCCTTCTCCACCATTCTTTGCAGGTGACTTTCATCTTTCTGGTCCAAGGTGGCTATCCACCTTCAGGTTCTAGACAAAAAAAGAGAACAAACCAACAAAACCACCCTTTTATCTTTTTTATTACAAACTTCAACAAGATATGTCTCTCAGAAGTCCCATTTTCAGTTGACTTCTTATATCTCGTTGACCAGAACTATGTCCCATGTTGACTGTCAGATACAAGAGATTTGGGCGAATTGATCATTTTTAGCTGGGCCCACTGCTACCACAAACAAGATGGGTTGGAGAATGACAGCAACTAGCAAAGAGAGTTTATATGTTATTATTTTTAGGCTCTATTAAGGAATCTTTATTTTATTTGGTAATAATTTTCTTTTTTGTATGCTTTTCCAGGAAACAAAGATCTGATTTTTCCATGTAAGGCTAACTATTAATTGTTTGATATTTTTTGCATAGACAAGGCTTGGAAATCCAATTCTGTGTGCTCTTTAGTGAAATAAATATTAGCTTTGGTATAACTAATAGTTTCTCCTTCTGCTGATGCCTCTTAAAAACAAATAAATTGTTAGCACGTCATTAGTTAATGGTAACTTGTCAAAAGATTATTTAAATTTTGCATATACTTAAGCATAGTTCAATGTTTGCCTTTGTAATTAGTGAGTAGAGTTTTAGAAAACTCCTTCCCTTATTTATTGTTTATAATTAAATTGCATATTTTAGCTTAAAAAAGAATAAACATTACTTCTTTTATTAATTTATGGTATATATATGTTAAATAGTTTTTATTTATATTATCTTATGTTCCTCTATTTAGAAGTAATGTTTTAAACTAAAAATTCATTGATTTCAATAATTCCCTATAGTTGCTGCAATACAAGCTACTAATAGACAGTGAATAGAAAACTCTTCTTTGTAGGAGCAAAATCACGATCACCAGCGGTATTTTCTTTCCATCTGATAAACAGTTTCATGTCCAGATTAAGTAAAAAGTGTTACCAGTAAGAAATTTGTTCAAGAAATAAAATATGAATTTTATAGTAGAGTGATTCTCAACTTTGAAGGATTAGAGGTAAATATCTAAATCGCTATTAACTCTTCTTGTTTTTCAGATTTAAAGGACCTAGGCATATAAGTATTCAAAATTTACTTTGAGTTACATAATGTTTTAAATTTTACAACTGGAATATGTAATCAAATCAATCCTCAAATTTTCACCATGCTTTGAAAGAGAAAAAATATTGAGTGGTTTGATTTTCTGAGTTTCATCACTGAAATCTAGAAATGTCAATTCAAACATTTTTTTGCCTTCTTTTTGTTTCATTTTTTTTGTTTGTAAATCACAATCCAATTCAATCTCAGGTGGATGGCCTAAGTTCATTCTAGTGAGATCTCCATATTAAAGTACCTTGATATATATATATATATGTGTGTGTGTATATATATATATATTTGTTCCATTATAGCAATAATTGTATATATTTTATTTAGTTCCAAGAAAAATAGCATCAGCACTTTCTCTTGCAATGCAAGGTAAGTGTGTATAAACAAGTGCCATCACTGTATGGCATGTATGTGGGGGTTGGATGGGAGTTCCTCAATGCATGTTTCATTATACATTCCATAGTTCCAGTACTGTAAACTGATAATATTGTGTGGCAAACCTCCAAAATCCAACTTTGATCTCATTTTATGAGTCATTCAAATTACTACAAGGGACAAAAACAGCAGTGAAGAATGAGTCATTTTGTTTAAAGTAAACTCTGCCTTTCTGTTTTTAGAGCATGGCACACCTGGTCTTTCCTGCTTAGAAAACAGCTGCAATTTGTAAGTCAGATCTGTGTTGTGGTTTTTCTATTTAATCTAAAAATTTACAAGTTAATGTCACATGGAAAATCAAGCTTATAATAAAGTTACATAATGTGCATTAATCGTGAAGTGAATAAATGAATTTCTTAGTAGGGAATTTGGCAGGGGAGAAAAAAAGATCAAAATATAAGGTTTAAATGACAAGTTTCCTTATATAGTTGTATATATATATTTTTTTCCCTAAAATTTTATTGGCCCCGCAGCTGAACAGTTGTATATATTTTTTTAAAAGAGATCTGATCTCTTTATAATTGCATTATCTGGTGAACAGTCTGCCTTTGGAAGTGCAGGATTTTGAACAACAGCTTACAAAAATTTAAGAGCAATATTACTAGGTAATATATCCACAGGGTTCAAAAATGGTAAACTGTTAAAAGATGTACCGTGAAAAATCTCCTATTTATCCCTGTCCCCATCTATACATTATGTATTTCATTCCTACCCATGACTTCTCTTAATTTCTTATGATTAATGTTTTCCTTATCCTTCCTTTCTTTAAATATATACCAATAAACATAAGTATGTATTCTTTTCTCCCCTTTTTCACATAAAATGTAGTTTGCATACTGTTTGGAACACATGTTTCTTACATAACAATATATCATGGAGGTTTTTCAACAACAGTCTATTCATGGAACTTAATGCAAAGGCATTAAGTACCTAAAGTAGCACTCTGACTAGAAAGGAGTAAAATTAGGATAAATCCTGAGGCATACATATATGTGGTATTGAAATTGCAACCCCTTGGGGAATAAAATTATATATCGCCCTTGAATTCAACAAAATTAATATTGAAATATGATGAATATTGTTAATGTGTGTAGGAAATGCCCTGATTGCATCTGTACTTGGTGCCAATTGGATATTCTTGTGTTTCTGAACTAGCTTTAGAACAGATATGAGATATTCATTAGAACAGATATGAGATATTCAGATATTCAATAAAATTCATTGAATTTTAAATATATATGAAATATTTAAAAATAATGTTCTATTGAATTCACAGAGGCAAACTTTTTGCATATGAGCTAATAAGCAAGGCACAAATTTGGCAAAATCATTTTTGGAGGGATGGGGGAAAATAATGTCTTCTAACCTTTGATACACCTGCCGTAGTTGCTCCATTCTCATCTGACCACAGCGTGTTTATGTCAATATCATCTTTTCCCACTTATCAATAATTTCCATTAGACCACATTCATTTTTCTTTCATTTCAATAAAGTCAATAAGTCTCTCAAGAAAAGGGAGAATAAATCATTTAATCACTATAGTTACTAAAATCACTAAATCTGACAATGGCAGACTGAAAAATTTATTTTGTGAATTTGGATAAAATTTTACTGTAGACACTGACTTATTAAAATTAAATATTAGAAATTTAAAGTAGATAATTTGAAAAAACAAACATGTTGAGAGAACTGGAAAACAGCTGTCTTTTTTTCTATACTCTGAGTGTAAAAGAGGGTTGGTAATTTGGTTATTAGAGACTTTACTTGGTTTCCTATTAAATGTGTATTGACATTGAGGCCCTCCCCCCACAATGTAGAGCACACATAGTAATAACATTCATCAGGTTGGGGCAGGTGGGAGGGGGGAGAAGGGGTGCGAGGAGGGAGGTGGATGGGAGGAAGAGGATGGTTATATTCACGCCTAATGGGTATGGTACACACTGCCTGGAGGATGGGCATGCTTGTAGCTCTGACTCAGGTGGGGAAAAGGCAATATATGTAATCTAAACATTTGTACTCCCATAATATTTTGAAATAATAAAAGGAGACTTCAAATATAAAGCTATAATTTGGATCTCTTGTGGTTTAGAGATCTGGAGTAAATCAGGTCTTGCTTCCCAAATCCCTAAACTGTAAAGGATTCTGGGAATTATTATTTTCCACTCCCAAGGAATATAATCGAGCCCAATTTCTGGGCCTAAATTTTAGAATCTCATATACAAAGTAAATATTCTTCATAAAAATCAGTTAGGACACATATAGTGATAGAATAATTTTCTCTCAAACTTCAACAATATTGAATGTCTAGGTTCAGCATTCTAAGTTCAACGAGCTGTGGACGAAAGCATTTTTTTTCCCTGTAAAGTCTAATACAGGTAAGAAAATGGTCTGATGAATTAAATATTTTACTTTGACAATGTAAATGCTAATTTTTGGCCACATTTAAAAAAATTTATAATTTAATTTACTCAACTCATGTAGCTTCCTGACTATGTAATGCCATGGTTTTGTATGTATTAGAATAGTTGGTATATTGTTCTAACGTATATACCACATAAAAATGTTATATACACCTACCTTATATTCTTATGAAAATAGTATACATTATACAGGCTTTTTTTAATTAAAATAAGACTATTGCCTTCCCTTAAAATACCTGAAATTCCACATCTAGAAAAAGTCGGTACTATTTCTTTTTCTTTTTTTTTTTTTGAGACAGAGTCTCACTCTGTTGCCCGGGCTAGAGTGAGTGCCGTGGCGTCAGCTTAGCTCACAGCAACCTCAAATTCCTGGGCTCAAGCGATCCTTCTGCCTCAGCCTCCCGAGTAGCTGGGACTACAGGCATGCGCCACCATGCCCGGCTCATTTTTTCTATATATATCTTTAGTTGGCCAATTAGTTTCTTTCTTTCTATTTATAGTAGAGACGGGGTCTCACTCTTGCTCAGGCTGGTTTTGAACTCCTGACCTTGAGCGATCCGCCCGCCTCAGCCTCCCAGAGTGCTAGGATTACAGGCGTGAACCACCGTGCCCGGCTAAGTTTTTTAAAAAAATTGTAGTAAAATATACATATCATAAAATTTACCATTTTAACCACATTGAATGTGCAGTTCTGTGGCATAAATATATTCGCATCATTGAGCAACCATCACCGCCATCCATCTCCAGAGCTTTTCATCTTCCCCAACTAGAACTCTGTACCCACAAAACAACTCCCATTTCCCCTCTTCCCAGCACCTGGTAACCACCACTGTGGTGTAAATGGGGGACTTGGCCCCCTTGTGGGATCTTTAAGGACCATTCCAACATGGCCATGCAAATGACGCTCAGAGAGGCATGGCATTCAGGGATTTGTGATGCCACAGGTCCTGGAGAGGGAGGACAGTCTGCTCCTCAGGGGACCACACTGGAGGAGTGACAAGGAGCAGGGGAGAGAGAGAGAGAGATGTATGGAGCACACAAGCAAAAGGCATGGGGGTTTCACTGGAGTGTTTGGATGTCACTAGGTCACAGGGGAGGGCAAGAAAGGGACCTGTGGCAGGGACCAGGCCTATCACACGGGTGCACCTGGTCGCCTGTGCATTCCCAACAGTAGGGTTCCAATTTCTCCACATCCTCACCAACACTTGTTATTTTCTGTTTTGCTTTTGATTTTTGCTTGTTTCGTAATAGCCATTCTAATGCAGGTGGAGTGGTTTCTCATGTGGTTTTGATACTCATTCCACTGATGATTAGTGATGTTGGCATCTTTTCACGTGCTTATTGATCATTTGTATATCTTCTTTGGGGACATGTCTATTTAAGACCTTTGCCTATTTTTTAGTTGGGTTGTTTGTTTCTAGTTTGGGTTTAATTTCCTGGTGGCGCCCCGAGAGACTGGTATAGCGCTGTGGAAGGGTAATTGCTGATGGAGGGAGGAATACAGACGAAGGGCTCTAGCTGCAGCAACGCACTGGGTCTGATTTCTCTCTGCCCGAGTGGTCTCTTCATTTTACCCGCCATGGCGTTGGTGCCACCCATGGGCTTCCAACAGTCCTCGCTCTTACCTGCCCTCCTTGCTCCAGGGCCACCTTGAGTTGCCAAAACTGAGGGAGCAGCACTTGGATGAACAGCTTCATCCTCCCCAAAGCAAGAGCCTTTCCCCCCAAATGTCCAACCTGCACCAGGGCCTGGCGCTCGCTGGACGGAGCCAGCAGCAGGCGGAGCCGGGGAGACCCCTCTCCTTGTGTGACGCTGTTGCCAGCCCGAGAGGAGAGCCCCTCAAGCTGCCTCCATGAATCATCTGAGACTCTAAGGGTAGGGCTGGTCATTCAGAGAGCCAGGCGGCTGTCCCCACAGGACTGTGTTGTCGTCTCCCCAGCAAGGAGCAAGACATCCTTCAGCACAGAAGCAATGTCCTGCGGGTGACACTCTTGCTGCAGCCGGAGCGCTCGCTGCGTGTGCCCTGCTGGGTTTCTCTCTCACTCGCTTCAGCTTCTCCTAACTTCTGCCCACTCGAGGCCTTCACTTTCTCATGGTCCCTTTTGGCTCCTTCTCCCTCACGGCCCCTCAGCTTCTGCTCCTGCTCCTAGTCCAGGAGAGGAGACCGGATTGCCTCAGTTTACCTTGACCAGATCCACACAGCCCCATCTGCTCGTGGCCCTGCTCTGTCCCCAGCCACAGAGGCCCCAGCAATGGCTTGTGCGGGTCCCCCGGTTGCAAAGCCCTGGCTGCCGTCACTGTCACCTCATCTCCTAGCATTTCCGGCAGTCTCAGCCTCCCCTGGGGGCAAAGCTTGTGCTGTGGCGTGGCCTCCACTGCACCTGCCTGGGCAGGAGGTGGGCTCACTGGGCCCACAGAGCTTTTGGCTTCCCCAGAAGTTGCCCCAGAGGGGCCCAGTGACACATAGAAGAAGGTTAATTAACACCCCGTAAGGCAAACCTGCACAAGTGAGAGTCCAACGATGGAAGTTCCTCACTTGTCCGCCCTCAGACGGACTCCCCTGAGATGCAGTGTTTCCTTGTGTCCTCTCTGGAGATGTCCCCTAGAGCTGGGCAGCCCACTGTGCTTTCTTGGGCAGCTGGGACCAGCTTGGACACGTTCACGTTTGAAGTGTGCCTTCCCTCTGTCCCTCTGGGTCCTTGGGAAGCAGTGTCTGTGATGAAGCTTAGCGTGCGGGAGTTTATTGGGGGTGCTCTTGGGGTCACCTCCAGTGGGAGGGCAGGGTGGAAGCAGCACCGGGCAGAGGGAGAAGTGAGTTGTGCCACAGTCTCGGTGGGGAGCCCTGAAGCTGGGACAGCCCTTTGCAGTTGTCCCAAGTTTGGGTGAGGGGTTGGCGTCTACGCCCTGTGCTTCCCAGTCATTAGATAGGGCTGCCCCAGGAAGGGCGCGTGACCTGGGGCGAGGTGACTGGCTTTTGTAAGAGCAATTCCAAAGACAGTGGCAGCGTGGAGTTGGGGGCTGTCTGCCAGCCGCACTCCCCAGAGCTGGAGGCCCTTGGGTCCTTCGGTTCTGAAGGGGAACCCACTGTGCCCTCCCTACTTCCCTGTGCCCTCATTTCTGCTTCCCCGAGATGATATCTGCCAATAAGCACCAGCAAGCAAGCTGACCCAGGCGCTGCTGTCTAGGGAAGCCAGGTTGGGACACCCACTAAGCCAGCACCAAGCTGGTTGGGGAGGAGATCTCTGTTCAAGGTGTACCATAGGCGTTTGGCTAGCCTGTGACGTAACTTCCCTTAGGCTGGGTGACCAACTCTAGACCAGTCACCTCTGGCCAGAGGTAGGATGGGACAGGCGTCAGCCACCTGGGCTCCAGGGGCAGGTGATGCCCTCTTCCCTCAGCAGGCCCAGGACTGACCCACGCCATACGAGCTGTGCCTGCTATTCGGTGGGCCTCGACTGGCATGAGCAGGGAGGGAGGGCAGGGTGACTTGGGCGCGATTTCTATTTCAGGAGCTCAGCCTCCGATGGGGTCGTCGTCCTTGCAGGGGAACGCTAAGCAGCGCTGGAGGCAACACTCTTGGCTGCCACCCCACCAGCCGCTCCTGCCAATTCCTGCGGTCTCAGGGGAGAACTGTGAGTGTTCTAAGCTCATTATTGTGGCCAGCGATTGCTTCAGGTCGAGGCAGGGGACCCAGCTTGGTCAGTGGCCCCGAGGGGAAGTCTCCAAACCAAGATCTGGGAAAGGATTTCTTCACCAGTGAAACACGCATGCAAGAGGAAATGCCTCATTTTGCTCAGCTCAAACTGCATACAACAGCCCAGAAATGCCGCGAGCGCAGTACGGCCGTGGGGGGACACGGGGGACACGGTGAGGACAGTGCCGGGGTTCGGAAACGACTCTCCAGAACGAAGGCCTGGAAGCAGCCCTGGAGCAGAGGTTTTTCTCTAACCTTCTCCGGCCCTCCTGTCTCTCAGTCCCACTCTCCCCCGGGACTAGCCGTGGAGACCAGACTCCCTCTTCCCCAAGGCGGGTCATGGAAACCAGAACTCCTTTCCCCGCAGCCAGCCATAAAACCTAAAAATATGACTCTAACTTTCCCTCCACCTCTCTGTGTCAAACTGACCTACCTTGTTGGACTGTAGGTCACAAGACCCCCATGCCAGGGAGGGTCCTGCCCTACACCCGGAAGTAAAGAATGCTGCCCAGAGAGGCCGGGAAGAGTCTAGACGGACAGCCTGGCTGGCCTCCCTGCTCAGTCTGTGAGCATTAGATCAGAGCCCTGTGTCCAGCCACATTTCTGCATGGCTGCTGTACTTTATTGAACCTAAGCATAAAAAGGGGCAGTTCCCCCGTATCTTTGGGTTGGGTCTTCATTCCGAAGGCCCCGTGCATACATGTTAAATAAACTTGTATGTCTTTTCTCCCATTCATCTGCCCTTTGAGAGCTTATTTCTCAGTGAAACTTCAGAGGGCCGAGCCCAGGCCCCGCAGTAGCATCCGCGACGATATCCTGAGCCACAGAACCAGCCCAGCCCGCGGCAGCTGTCTCTGGGCTTATAGTGGAGCAAGGTAGGTCACGTTCTCATGTACAGCAGCTAAGAAGGCCTCTGAAGGCTTATCTCCTGCCACCTACCCGCTGTGTGACCCTGAGCAGGTTACTTAACTTCTCTTGCCTCAGTTTCCTCCTGTGTAAAATGGACACAAAATAAGACCCACCTCAGGAGGCTGTGGCCAGGTGTAAATGTGTGTAGGTGAAGGGCTTAAAACGGTGCTTGGTACTCAGGAAACGGTGTATCGGTGTCCCCTTTAAAAATAGATCTCAGGTGGACAGCATTGGATTGATCATAAGCCTCAATTCCTGACACGCCGCTGGGATATTTATTACAATAACAAGCACCTGGGACCACACCGCTCACAGCAAGAGCGAGAACATGGCCAGGAGTGGCCACTCCTGCCGCAGGTGCGTTTCTCTTGAACTGGCCCTGACCACCTCCCCCTCCATAAGCACCGTCCTGAATTCTGGGTTTATCATTCCCTTGTGTGTGTGTGCATGTGTGTGCACATGTGTGCACCTGTGTGCGCCTGTGTGTGCATGTGTGTGTGTTCTGTCACATACAAATGTACGTCCAGGCAACATACGCTTTGTTTTGCCAGCTTTTGAGACTTACAGAAAAGGTTACACACCGCGTGGCCTTCTGGGAGTTTTCCTTTCTGCGAAGACACGTGTATTTGGGGGTTTCTGCTCCTCACAGCTGACGGGACCCAGTCACATAGCCCTGGTTGAAGGGAGGCAGGAAGCCTGCTTCCGCAGACAGGAGACACGGTCAGATCTTTTCTTCTTTCTCACGCCTTGCACTTCATCCAGCTGTGGAGCCACACCGGCCTCAGGAGAGCCCTTCCAGAAATGCTTCCTTCTGCCTCAGTGTGCGAGGAAGTTCTTGTGCTTTTGGCCTGGCTGCCCTGCTGGGCACAGAATCCAGGTATGAGGGACGAAGAGATGTGACTGCTCAGAGCCCTGAGCCACACGGAGCGGCCATGGCCCCTGTGGAATTTTTCTGACGTTTTCGAATCCCCACTGGGAATCATTTTCCCTTTTCCATCCCAAATATGGGCTGGGGCTCTGGAAGGCGTGGGAGCACTAGTTTGAGGCAAGTATAAACACTTCCATGCCAGTGGAGCCCTGGCCAGCAGGAATTCCAAGGCATCCAAGAATTCTGCCAACCTAGAGTTGGACTTTGGCTGGGACCCTCTTGTGTAGCTACTTTTAGCTGGGAACATTTTTTCCCAGACTGTAGAAGGCACTTGAAGGACTATGGTTTACTCAACAAAGACCCCACACTGACCAGGGCCATTTCTATACTGAGTTGGCCATTTACATGCCTGCCTCCCAAATTTCCCCTTTTTTTGGGTGACGGAACCTACCTAATTGTTAAGACCCTGCCTTTGAATCTACCTCTTATTGACTCTGGGCCAGCTCTCTAACATGTGTGAGTCCCAGTTTTCCCATGTGGAAAACTGAAATAATAATACTACTTACCTCTAGAGTTGTGGTGAGGATCAAATGAGAAATAATATATATGAAAACGCTTGCACAGGGTGGGGCTTACACCAGTCAGCGCAGGTGAGGCTATGCTGCTGTAACAAACATCCCTGGAAGCTCAGGGGCTTATCACAACGTAAGTCTATTTTTCACTCGCATACAGTTTGCTAAAGGGCCAGACCCCTCCCCAGGCCAGCTTTCTTCTACATGTGACACAGGATCCACAAGGTCAAATTCTGGCTCCACCATCTCAACTCAAAGCCTCATGTTCACTGTGGCAGAAGCAGAGATGAAGAGTTGGCCAGAACACTTCTGCTCCCCACTAACTGGCCAGACGAGCCACGTGGTTCCAGCTTACAGCAAGGGTGCTGGGTTACATGGTTTTCTACATATCCAGGAAGGAAAACTGAGCCAGATATTGGGGAGCCCTTGCAATGTTTACCATAGTGCTCAATAAACGTTTGTTTCCTGCCTTTATTTTCTACTCTCAGTCAGTTTAGAACACTTTCAAGCTGACGAGGCAGATATAGATGAAAAGATGAACATATTTTCCTTAATTCCTTAGAAGCATGCAGTCCTTTGCATTTTATAGAAGGCTTTTTTCAGCCTCATTTCCACAGTCCCCTGGTGAGCACTTTTTCTCCTGCAGCCTGGGGAAAGGGAGGGCAGGGAATAAAATGTGGGGACCTACTCAGTGGCTTAACAGGCAAGTGTCAGAACCGGCTGGCTGGGCAGGGGAGCTCCACCGTGCCCAGCGTCCAGGGTGTAGAACACGAAGCAGCCACCTCGGAGGTTTTTTGTGGACAGAAAGAAGGACAATGATGACCACTCTTGTCTTTCAATCCATGTTGGGATCTTAGGCCGGCCAAGATCAGGGTCAAAGTCCCCTTTCCTTGTTAAGTTGAAATTGAGACCCAGGGTGGGGAAGGCTCTCTCCAGGGTCATGTGGCCAGGAAGCAGCAGCAGAAGTTGAGGACTCAGGTCTCTTGAGGGCCTGTCCCCTCCCCACAAGTCCCCTCACTGCTGCCCCTGGAACTGAGAGAAGAAAAGGGAGGTCTGTGGCTGTGAAGTCACAAGCAACTGCCACAAGCCCTGCGTGTAGGCAGTGCTGGCCCAGTGCTGTCAGAGTTGCTGTCCCTCTCCTCTGGGACAGCCAGGAGGGGAGCAGGGGTAGTGACACCCTCACTGCACTTCAGTTTCCCGAAGTGTCCCATTTTCTGTAAAGGTGATACGTAATATGTTGTCAGGACATCTATTAGGATTCTGGTAAGATGGCAGAAAAAGCAAGGACAAGAGGTGTAAAGAGAAGGTGAATGGAAGGGGGACACCTTTTGATCTGTGTTCACCCCCAACCCCCAGCCACTGCAGCGGGGCCTGCCCACTAGCCCAGCCCTGGCCCTCTGCCGCCACACCCCCCTGACATTCAAATAGGGCCAGCTCCCCAGTGTGGACGTGATCTGCTCCGCAACCCCACAACTTGGTTTTGCCAGGAACTGAGAATTGGATCTTCAAACTTGGATAGGCTGCCTGCAGGTGCAGTGGGGGACGAGCTCCCCATGCTTGGACTTGTGCACGTGGAGGGTGGTGCAGATGTGGCGTGCTGCAGGGGGGTGTCCCGCCATGCATGGGGTGGTGGGTGTTCTCTGCCTGCTCCTCCAGACCCTGCTCTGTGCCCCGGATAGCTTGGTCCACACACCTGCATCTTCCAGCCTCCTTTGTCCTCTGGGAGACCAGAAGGAGGTCGGAGAGGGCAGTCAGGCTGTCCTTGCTCTGGTCCTCTCCCAGCCAGGCCACAGTTTGGTGGTGTCGGTGTTAGCCACAGCTCCTATCAGGTGGCCCTCTCCAATGTCACGCTCTCTGGGAGCTGATAAGTGCTTGGCCCCATGTCTTTCAGGCCTAGAGGCGGTAACTGTTTCTCTCTGGTGCTAGGTCAGGGTGCCACACCTCCCTTCTGGTCCCCTCCCCCTGTGAGTACCCCGTCACTAGTAAAGGTGCCATCTGTTTCCTGTCAGGCCTGATGGATCCAAACAGGAAGGATGGAACGTTGACCTCCTAGACCTAGTCTTTCCCAGAGGCCACGGTTCCCGGGTCCCTGTGGTCACCTTGCCGTCCTAGCACTTACGACAGCCCGGCCTCTCCGTGCGCCAGGCCTGTGCCGAGCTCCCGCCAGCCTTATTTATTTATTGAACAACATGCAAGCACAGTTTCCTTTTGTGTTTAATGTGTCAGCGTTTCAGCGGATTCGGACTTCAAGGCTTGGATTTTGTTGACAATAATGAGATCACCCAGACAATTATCGTTTGATTTTCAGTTTGCCGGAGAGGGGAAGATTAAAGAAAAGTTAAGAAGCTTTGGCTGTTTCCTGTTATCCATTTGCTGGGGGGTGGGGGTGGGCTTGAGGGGCTGGAAAGGATAGAAAATCCAACTGCTTAGAAACGGCCACATCTGGAGACACCCAGACTGTGTGCGCCTGAGCGGGCTTCACACGTACAGGAAGGTGTGCGCGTGGGGTGACCCTTGAGGTCCCCAGCATGCTCCTGTCCCCAGGTACTTTCCCACCTGAGGCCACAGGGTCTGCAAATCCATCAGCTCTGGTATCCGGTCCTCCAGCTTAAATCCTGGAGTGAGAGACAGGAGCCTGGAATTCAACAAGCGCTTATTATTATTATATTACATTATTATTGATAGAATTATTGTTTCAGCACAGCCATGAATTTGTTGACAGGATGGCTTCCCTCCTCTGGCTTCAATTTCCCCTCTGTACAGTGGTGGATGACTGAATGAGACGCCCAAACCCCCCTCAGCCCTGCCTCGCCTGCCCACCACTCCCCCATAGTCTGCGAGCTGATTTATCGGCCGGGAAGGGGAGAGGTTGGAGGCTGCTCAAGGAGAGGCGGGTGCTGGAGGGAGGAGCAGGTGCCGGAGCCTTCTTGGCGTCCGTCATGTGCTCTGAAGGAGTCCCCAGGCCTGGGGGGCCAGGACTCCACTGGGGGCTTTCAGAGCACATCCCAGGCTCCATGGAGTGTGGGGAGGCAGGGCTGGGCTGCAGGGATCGGCCCCTCCTTCTGTCCCTTACCCGGCGCTCCTAGCTAAGCCCACTGACTGATAGGATAGAGCTTGCGTGCTCAGAATGACCCTCCAGAAAACCGCTCCTCCTCTGGACATGTTTTCAGCAGCCTGTGGATGCCTCGTGCCCTGTCTGGAACACCGAGGACATCCTCCTTTGCAGGGTCAGCCCCTCCCTCCCTCCACCTGCCTTTCTGGCCCTGCCTGCCTCTGTGGCTGGGCCTCTCTGTCCCTTTTCTCCTCCCAGACTCGTCACGTGGCCGCTTCCCCAGGTTGTCCCCCTGTCGGTCTGTCTGGGTGCTGGCACTTTCAGACAACCTATTGGGTATGGATGTTGGAAGGCGACCACTGGGACAAAACTGTCTGCCACTGGAAAAAAAAAAGGAATTATGGGTGTGGAGGGGGCTGAGAATCCTTAAAGAAGAAGAGTACTGGACAGATGGGGACACTCAGGCCCAGAGACAGGAACCCCTGTCTCCAGCCTGGCTCTGAACTGCGGCCCCTCGCCGGAGCCGGATCCACAGCGAAGTAAGACGAGAGAGGGCAGTGTCACTGGGTTTTCCATGAAGCTTTTTATCCAGAGTCGGCCTTTCCTACTTTTGGTGTTCAGATGTCTGTTCTTTTATAAAACCCTAATGATAAAGAGTAGTTGCTGATTTCCTTTTAAATGTCCTTGCTTGACCTAAAATACACTTTTTTCTTTTTAGAGACAGATCTCGCTCTGTCACCCAGGCTGGAGCGCAGTTGCTCAATCGTAGCTCACTGCAGCCTCCAACTCCTGGGATCAAGTGATGCTTCTGTCTCAGCCTCCCGAGTAGCTGGGACTACAGGTGCATGCCACCACACCTGGCTAATTTTTCTTATTTTTTGTAGAGATGGGGTCTCACTATGTTGCCCAGGCTGGTCTTGAACCACTGGTCTCAAGTGCTTCTTCCACCTCAGTCTCCCACCGTGCCCAGCCCTAAAACACACATTTTACAAATTGGCAATGTCGTATCGACAAGACAAATTTGGGGGCGATGTGACCGTTCCGTGACAGCCCATGTCTAGGAACATGTGTCTCCCAGCACACTGAGATGTGTGTGGACCAGCATTTGCTAAACCCTCTCTTGATGGGAGCTCCCAGTCTCCCCTGGAATGTGATTCTGGGGAGCACAGCCTTGGGGAAGCTTCTGGCTCGGGCCTGAGCCTGCAGGTAGGGCAGGAGCCCCCACTCTGAGAGGAAGTTCGCAGCCAAGCCCCACCACTCTGGTTCCCAGAGCTTCTTTCCGCCTTATATTGCTGCAGGTTGGAAAAAGAAGGACACTATTTCTTCTGCCTAGTCAGTGATCATGGACGGCTTTTCCCTTTCTTTACTGTTTTTGCTATTTTCTGAATTATCGCAATGAGCAGAATAACTTTTATAGCCACCTCCAATAAATCATCTCCATATTAAAAATGTATAAGCCCATAAATCTTTGCTCTCCACTTTTAAAAGTAATGATTACTCATGGTGCTAAATTGGAGGACTCAGGAAAGGACACTGAGAATGTCTCCTCCTGTGAGAAAGTGACTGGTAGCATTTTGGGTCCTTCCTTCCTGGCCTCCGACTCACTTAGAAACGAAAGAGGCGATCATGGCGGCTGCAGGGAAGGCTGCTCACAGGAGGTATCAGATGCCCTTGCTTTGAGGAAGCACAGTCCCTGGGGACAGAGACCAAGTCCAGCTCCTCTCGGGGTTCCCTTTCTCTTCCGAATGGCCCCTGCCCCCTCCAAGCTCCCCGGACACAGATGCCAGCCCAGTAGCAGCTCCCTTGATAAATATTTGTGGAGCTGAGTGAAAAGCAGCCCAGAAGAGCAGCCCCCCGAGGAGTGGCCAGCCGGCTGGGCCCAGGAGAGCTCTGCCCAGGGGACGTCCACAGACAGGGATTTGTTTCTTCATGTTGCTCAGCTCAAAACGGAGCTAGCGCTCCTCATTGTCTCAAATGACCTGAAATGGTTTCCCGAGCAACCTGGGCAGGCCCTGGGGGTCCAGAGGGCACTCAGGGGCCTGGGCCTCTGGGGCTGGAGGCCTGCCTGCCGCGACCCTGCTGTCACGGATTCCAGAAGGGGGGCAGATGCCTGACGCGGGGGGCGGGGCGGGTGGCTGGGGTGTGGGCGTGTGTGGTGTTGGGGAGGGCTGGGCAGGGAGCTGGGGTCCGGCCTGGGCCTGGGGCATTGTCTGCAGGGACAGCTGCGTACAGGATGAGCGAGAAGAACGGGGTCACTCTTCCAGAAAGCTGAATGCTCCATCTGGGGTAACCCCCAGAGACAGGGGGCCTGGCCACTGTTTGCCCAGGGCAGGGGGTCAGTGCCAAGCATGGCTGGGGGTGCTGGAACACCACGCAGTTTTGGCATCTGGGGCTGTAAGACCTGGGAGGCCTTCAAGTCATCAACAAGGTGGGAAACTTGGCCGGGCGGTGGCTCATGCCTGTAATCCTAGCACTCTGGGAGGCGGAGTGGGAGGATCGCCTGAGATTAGCAGTTCGACACCAGCCTGAGCAATGGTGAGACCCCATCTCTACTAAAAATAGAAAAAATTAGCCAGGCCTGGTGGCATGTACCTGTGGTCCCAGCTATGGGGAGGCTGAGGCAGAAGGATTGCTTGAGCCCAGGAGTCTGAGGTTGCTGTGAGCTAGGCTGATGCCATGGCATTGGAGCGCGGGCTACAGAGGGAGACTCTGTCTTAAAAAAAAAAAGGAAAAAAACAGAAACAAGGTGGAAAACTTGTTGTTCCAGATAGAAGCAAGGCCTGTCCCAAGCTCCCTTAATGCGTTAGTAGCATAACTAGGACCCTAATCCAGGTGACTCTGGAAACCCAGGCCATTTATTTGGGGCAGTGTGCGCTGTGGGGCCTCACCTTCCTCTGAAAATGGAGGTAAACACAGTCCTCAAGGCGCTGCCATGAGACCCAGAGCTCAAGTGCACAATGGCACCTTTAGTGTGCTGTGTGTGACTGACTCCTAAATCAGCACCCTCTACACTCTGCTGTGCCAGTCTCTGTGCTCCTGGCTTGGCCTTCAAGGCTCCCACAACCCAGCAGAGTGAAGGCACCATTGCTGAGGGATTTTCTAGCTGTTTCCATCGCGGCTCTGCCCTCAGATTGGACAGTCCTCCGTTTCCTTACAGAGCTTACAGGTCTTGAGGTCACCCTTCCCTGCCAGGCCTGCGAAGTCGGGGGAAACATACCCGTCCTTGCCCCACCCTTAAGAAGCTGAAGCCTCCGAGAGCCCTGGGGCTGCTCTCACCTGTGACCTGCCAGGAAGGGTCGCCCAAGGTCACACAGCAGCTAGAGCAGAGGTGGGCTCATGCTGGGGTCTTTACACTTAAGTCCACTTTTGTTTCCAGGGCACTTTTATTTTCCAAAAAATTTTAGGTAAGGGAGTCTTTGTTTGCTTCAAGTGATCTTACAGGTAACCCCAAGTAGAAAACAGAGAAAAGGGCTGTCACTGAGGAACAGGGTTGAAAATCTTGTCTCCCTACTGCTCCCTGAGGGCACGGGGGGTCACCCCATCAGCAGGGAGGGGTCTCCCCATCCTGCCCTTCACCTTCCATGCGGGGCGCAGGCTGCTGGCTGGAGTCCACTCTGAGCGCTGCTCTTGGCCCACAGAGTGATTTTTATTTTACTTTTCATTTTAAAATTAAGGTATAATTTTATCGTATAACTTACATACTGTAAAATTCACCCTTCTTAGTGAATTTTGACGGATCACCACTATAATCAATACATAGACCATTTCCATCACTCCCCAAAATGTCCCCTTCCATGTCCCTTTTGGTTAATCTCTGTCCCCATGCCCAACCCCTGGGAACCACTGATAACACTGATCTGTTTTCTGTCCCTATAGTCTTGGTTTTTCCAGAACGTCATAGAAATGAGTTCTACACCATGGCATTTGAGTCGAACCCTTCCACCTGGCAGAATGCATTTGAGATTCAGCAATTTTACTGCACGTATAGGTCGCTTGTTCCTTCCTATTGCTGGTTAGTATTCCATCGTGGATATACCGCAATTTGTGTATCCATTCCCCAGGTGAGGGACATCTGCACTATTTCTAGTTTTGGGTGATTATATATAAAGCTGTTATAAACATTCACATGCGGGTTTTGGTGTGAACATAAATTTTCACTTCTCTTGGGTAAATACCTAAGAGTGGAATTGCTGGGTCACATGGTGAGAGTATGTTTTACTTTAGAAGAAACTGCCAGGCGGTTTCCCATGTAGTGGTACCATTTTGTACTCCCAGCAGCGATGGGACAGAGTTCTAGTGGCTCCACACACCCCCCAGCACTTTGTGTTGTGTTTTTAAATATTTTAGCCATCCTAATAGGTGCGTAGTGTTATCTCACTGTGGTTTTAATTTGCATTTCCCTAATGATTAATGATGTTGGCAACTTTTCATGTGGTTACTTGCCATCTGTGTGTCTTCTTTGAAGAATCCAACTCATTTGCTTATTTTGTTTTTAATTGGGCTTTGAGAGTCATTTATGTAATCTGGGTACAATACAAAGATCCTGATTTTTAATCAGGATCTATTAAAATATTCAAAGATGTCAGGAGATTTCACGTAGAAATACGGATTTATGTTTTTGTTTTTAAAAAGGAAGATCTGACAAGTGTCCCACATGGCCACCATGGCAGGGCCCAAGTAGCGCTCGCATCTTTACAGAGCCGTGTCTCCCAGCTTTGCCTCTTTGCACGCCAGCATTTACATGCTTCCCTGGGCATTTAAGTTCCAGGCCCCTGAATAATGCAGTCTTTGTTTGACCTGTCGTACGTGTTACCCTCATATACAGCGCCCCCTGGGGCTGAGTTCAGGTTTTGCACTGTTTTTCTTCCTATCTCCCCAATTACCCCTTATGGAGGACTGAATCCCCAAAACCTATTTCTTCAAATGAACACAAGATCTGTCCTTATGCCCTTTGTTCCCTGGTGTTCCCACCTGTCCACCATGCTATGCCATTCACATGGTAGTTTTATGTGGATGGCATCCCCTAGAGTTGTGCAGTGTGCAACCCATATTGCTGTGCATGCTTGGCCTGTCCTTTGTCCCTCCCTAGTCCAGGGCTCTGGTGTTTGTTGTTTGGTTGCCAGGTAGGGAGATGCTATGTAGCAGACCAGAACCTGAAGTTGTCTCAAGACAAGCCCCCTTCTTGGTTTCAAAAGCAGAAATTCTCTGTGAGGATTATGCTGGACCAGTGGTTCTCCAACTGGAGCATGTGCCAGAGTCATTTGGAAGGTTTGTTGAAACACAGAGTGCTGAGCTCCACTCCCAGAGTATCTGATTAAGTAAGTCTCCAGAGGGGGCCAAGAATCTGCATTTCTAACAATCCCCAGGTGAGGCAGATGCTGCTGGCTAGGACCGCATTTTGAAGATGACTGTGTTAGGTCATGCCGGAGAGGAGGGGAGGGAGGACAGTAACTCTGAGTGGGGAGGTTGATTTAGGGAGAGGAAAATTAAAGTCCCTGAGAGTGGAAAAGGGCATGTGATTTCTGTGATCCCTGACGTCATAGGACAGTAGCTAGGAAGATGGGTGTGATAGTCCCTCCGGAGGAAATGGCTACACCTGGTGTGGCTGGAGTGCAGCCTCAGGCCTTGGCAATGTTCCCCGAGCACAGGTGTAGCTTGAGGCGTCCCAGCTGCGGCCTCTGAGGGATCCTGTGGGGTTGTCCAGCTCTGCGTGGGGCGGGGACTCATCAACAGTGACCAGGAACAAACCTCCAGTCAGGCTGTGGGGACGGTGCTTGGAGTCATAGTTAATCAGTTTTTATTTTTAAGTATTTATATGTTTGAAAATATTTTTCCAGCTTTATTGAGGTATAATTAGCAAATTAAAATTCCATATACAGGCATTCCCCCAGTCATGGTTGGGGTACGTTCCTGAGAACGTCTTTGGGTCCGACTTGTCTGTAACGCACATCCCTGATGAACAGCACATACAGTAATAATAACAATGACAATAATAACAATACTACAATGGCTCACATGTGGTGATAATCACACGGTGTAATACTGTGATAATGAGAATGATACCCCTGTGCTGTAATACGTTACGGAAACTATTGTGCTCTTTCTTTTAATTCACACAAAAAACATAAAAACAAGCTCATACACAAAGTTTAGATAGGAGATAGGAGAAATTTCAAAAGGATTATTAAAGGTTAACACTCAGCTAATGTTGCATCACTAGGCTAATAGGAATGTTACACTTATTCTGATCTTCTCACCAAAGCAATAACGACCTCTCCATTTCGATAACTAGTCCACCCGATTGCTTAGTAATAACTGAAGCATTCACTGGACCACTGCCTCTCGCGGCTCATTGTTTTCACCTCACCCTTTGTAATCGTTCCGATAGCCAAGGGACTGAAGCCTAATGCTTTCCTGGTGAATGATGGCGTCTGGCCTTTCTCCGAACACTTAATTATTTCTACTTTCGTTTCCGCTGTAACCACCTTTCTCCTCGCTGCAGGCTCCCCTGGGCTCGCAGTGGACTTCTGCTTTGGAGGCGTGGCCACAGACTCACAAAAGCAAACGCGAAAGTCAACATGAAAGAGACGCCATGTGTGAGCGATCGTGTGTACAGTGAGACTAGCCGCTGGTGCAAAGATGCTGCGCCAACGGATTGCTTACCGCGTGCGCGTTTGTCTACAGGCATGGAAGAAACCAGTTCCCAAATGATTAATGTCATTATTTAATTATAAATTATCCTTATAGGCTATCTTGGGAGCCCATTCATAAGTACAGAACGCCGTAAATCGGGCCGTAGGTAACCCGGGGACTGCCTGTGTTTATGGTATAGGATGTGATGTTTCCATACACATACACATTGTGACATAATTACCAAAATCAAGCTAAATAACATACCCATCACTTCACATAGTTACATTTGTATACGTGTGTGTGTGCGCATGTGTGATGGGAATGTTTCAGATCATTAATTTTCTTAGCAAATTTCAAGCATGCAATGTAGTTTCATTAACTGTAGCCGCCCTGCTGTTGCACATTAGATCTCTAGCACTTTATTCGTTCTGCATAACTGAAACTTTGAACCCTGTTCCCCCAACCCCAGCCCAGGCAAATACCATTCTACCCTCTGCTTCTATGAGTTTGACGTCTTTAGACTTCACGTGTAAGGGAGATCACGCAGTGTTTGTCTTTCTGTGCCCGGCTTATTGCACTTAGCGTAACGTCCAGGTTCATCCGTGTTGTCGCTGATGACTGGATTTCCTTCTTTTTTAAGGCTGAATAATAGTTGTGTGTGTGTGTGTGTACACACACTAGATTTTCTTTATTCATTTATTCATTGATGTGCTCTTAGACTGATTTCGTAACGTGGCTATGATGAATAACGCTGCAATAAACACGGGACTATAACTATCTCTTCAAGACACTAATTTCATTTCCTTCAGTTATGTACCAGAAGGGGGAATTGCTGGATCATATAGTTACATAAGCTAGGTTGTTCTATTTTCACTTTTTTTGAGGAACATCCATAATGGCTGTACCAATTTACATTCCCCCCAGCAGTGGACAGGATTCCCTGTTCTCCACATTCTTGCCAGTGTTTGTTAGCTTTTGTCTTTTTTATTGTAGCCATTCTAACAGGTGCGAGGTGATATCTCATTGTGGTTCTGATTTGCATTTCCCTGATTACTGATGTTGGGCATTTTTCATGTATCTGTTGGCCATTTGTATGTCTTCTTTTGAGAAATGTCTATTCAGGACCTTTGTGCCTTTTTAAATCATTATTTGTTTTACTGTTATTAAGTTGTTGGAGTTCCTTATATATTTTGGATATTAACCTATTATCAAATGTATGGTTTGTAAATATTTTCTCCCATTTCGCAGGTTGTCTCTTCACTCTGTTGAATGTTTCCTTTGCTATGCAAAAGCTTTTTAGTTTGATGCAATTCCATTTTTCTATTTTTGCTTTTGTTGTCTGAGCTTTTGAAGTGAAATCCAAAAAAAAATCATTGGCCAGATCAATGTCATATAGGTTTTTCCCTATTTTTTTTTTTTTTTGAGACAAGTCTTACTTTGTCACCTGGGCTAGAGTGTAGTGGCATCATCATAGCTCACTGCAACCTCAAACTCTTGGGCTTAAGCGATCCTCCTGCCTCAGCCTCCCAAGTAGCTGGGACTATAGGTACGCACCATCATGCCAGCTATTTTTTTCTATTTTTTCTCTCTCTTGCTCAGGCTGGTCTGGAACGCCTGACCTCAAGCGATCCTCCTGCTTTGGCCTCCCATAGTGCTAGGACTACAGATATGAGTCACCACACCCGGTCCCCTGTGTTTTCTTCTAGTGGTTTTATAGTTTCAGGTTTTACATTTAAATCTTTAATTCATTTTGAGTTGATTTCATACATGGTATGAGATAAAGGTCCAATTTCATTCTTCTGCATGTGGATATCCAGTTTTCCCCAAATCCTTTATTGAAAAGATTGCCGTTCTTCCATTGTTCTTGGCACTTAGTCAAAGATCAATTGACTGTAAATGTGTGGACTTATTTTGGGGCTCTCTGTTCTGTTGCATTGGTCTACGTGTCTGCTTTTGTGCCAGTACTATGCTGTTTGAGTACTCTAGCTTTGTATTATATTTTAAAATCGGGTGGTATGATGTCTCCGGCTTTGTTCTTTCTGTTTGCTATTCAGGGTTTTTTGTGGTTCCATATAAATTTTAGGATTGTTTTTTCTACTTCTGGTGAAAAATGCTGTTGGGATTTTGATAGGAATTGAATATGTACTTCAGTTTGGGTAATGCTATGGTTTGAATGTGTCCCCCAAAAAGCAACATATTTGAAACTTTATCCTCAAAGCAACAGTGTTGGCAGACAGGGCCTAATAGGAGGCTCCACCCTCAGGAATGGGTTCATTCGAATTATAAAAGGGCTTGAGGCTGCCAACTGGATCTCATGCTTGCTTTTGCCCTCTATTTACCCTTCTGCCATGGATTATGTAGCAAGAGGCCCCCATCAGATGCCAGCCCTTCAATCTTGGACTCCCAGACTCCAGAACTGTAGAAACACATTTCTTTTCTTTATAAATTACCCAGTGTCTGGTATCCTATTATAGTAACACAAAAAACAGACTAAGACAGGTAATATGGATATTAAAACAACATTAATTCTTCTAATCCAAGAACATGGGATATCTTTCCTCTTATTTGTATCTTCGGCAATTTCCTTCATCAGTGTTTTGTAGTTTTTAGTGTACAGATCTTTCACCTCCTTGGTTAAATTCACTTCTATGTATTTTATATTTTTTTTTAGCTCTTGTAAATGGAAATTCATTTCTTTCTCAGACAGATTGTTGTTAGACTATAGAAGTGCTACTGATTTTTGCATGTTGATTTTGTATCATGCAACTTTAATATTTTCATTTATTAGTTCTATTAATAGCTGTTTTATTGGTGGAGACTTTAGGATTTTCCGTAAGATTGTGCCATCAGTAAACAGAGGCAATTTAACTTTTTCCTTTCCTATTTAGATTCCTTATTTCTTTTTTTTTTTTTTTTTGTTGTTGTTGTTGTTGTTGTTTGTTTGTTTTTTGCCTAATTGCTCTGGCCAGGACTTCCACTGCTATGATGAAAAGAAGCAGTGAAAGCGAATATCCTTGCCTTGTTCCTGATCTTAGAGGAAAAGCTGTCAACTTTTCACCAATGAGTGTGATGTCAGCTGTGAGCTTGTCATATATGACTCTTATTATGTTGAGAAACATTCCTTCTATACCTGACTTGC
>CAUYRT010028572.1:0-13130 GCA_963574885.1 Lepilemur ruficaudatus
TCCCTCCCTCCCTCCCTCCCTCTCTATCCCGCCTCCTTCCCCCTCCCCCCCCCCCGTATGTATTTGTGTGTGTGTATGTGTGTATCTTCTGAAAGTACCCATTGCCACAAAGCATATTGAGTTCTGCATACTTGTGCACACATGCACACACTGCTTTAGGGTGGGCTCTTTTCTTTTCCCTACATGCCATTCTTGCCTAATTTTAGAAGTTAACATTTTCATGAAAATAATTAACTCCAATTTAATGAACTTTGGATTGTACTCTGTAAATAAAGACAATACTGAATTTATTTTTCTAAATGTTTAATACCCTTTTGAATGTCAATTGAGATAAGGGGGAAATTTTGAAAGTTTAAATCTTGGCGAGTGGTAAATAGTGTCCTATTTTTTTTCCTTTTTCTTTTTCTTTCTTTCTCTCTTTCTTTTTTTTTTTTTGAGAAGAGTCTTGCTTTGTTGCCTGGGCTAGAGTGAGTGTCGTGGTGTCAGCCTAGCTCACAGCAGCCTCAGACTCCTGGGCTCAAGTGATCCTCCTGCCTCAGCCTCCCAAGTAGCTGGGACTACAGGCATGAGCCACGCCCGGCTAATTTTTTTGTTTGTATTTTTAGTTGACTGGCTAATTTTTTTTTTCTATTTTTTTTAGTAGAGACAGGATCTCGCTCTTGCTCAGGCTGGTCTCAAACTCCTGACCTCAAGCAATCCTCCCACCTCGGCCTCCCAGAGTGCTAGGCCATTTTTGTATATAGAAGACACACTTGCAAGTATAAAATGGTAGCCTGAATGTATATTAGTAAAAGAATGATTAAATTATAAGTACATCCATTTGGTGGGAAAAATATATGACCATTCAATGATAATTATTGATAGTTACCTAATACCAAATAACAATATGGAAAATGCAATAAGAATGAGAAAAGCAGAATTTAAAAAGTACTTGAAGTATTACCTTTATTTTCATGTTAATGCATCAGTACCTAATAATGCTACTTTTTAAATTACTGCTAATGCCACTTACAGTTACGTACATGAGTTACTACTCAGAATGAGTTTCTTATATCCAGTGAACTTTATGGTACAGTGCTGTCAGTAATTCAAATTAATATTCATAGATGCTCACATTTTTGTCTAAGTTTAAAACTTTGATTTCTACTCTCAAAAGGTATAGGTACTTTTTGATCCACAGCTTTCAATTTCCTAGCAAGGCATGGTGGCACAATCCTGCAGTCCCAGGTACTCAGCTCAGGAGGCTGAGGGAGGCTAAAGCAGGAGGATGGCTTGAGCCCAGGAGTTTAAGGGTGCAGTGAGCTATGATTGAGCCACTACATTCCAGCCTGGGTGACAAGGCAAGACCCTGCTTCTTTAAAAAAAAAAAAAGTTCAAAAAATAAGGAATTTCTGGTTTTTCTGTTTGCTTACTTCTCAGAAAATATTTCATTCCAGGCTGGGCATGGTGGTTCACACCTATAATCTTCCCTCTTAAGGAGGCCTAGGAGGGAGGATTGCTTGAGGTCAGGAGTTCAAGACCAGCCTGTGCAACATAGTGAGACCTTGTCTCTACAAAAAACATAGAAAAATTATCGAGGCATTGTGGCACGCTCCTGTTGTCCCAGGTACTTGCGAAGCTGAGGCAAGAGGATCACTTGAGCCCAGGAGTTTGAGGTTGCTGTGAGCTATAATCACACCACTGCCTCATGCCCAGGCAATGAAGCAATAACTTATAGTAGCCAGACTTTACCAATTATATGAAGTAAAATTTTCTCTTTCATTCCCCAGACATATTGCCACTTTTAAATATTTGGTCTGTATTCTTCCTGGTGTTTTTCATGCATATGCAAACACAAATATGCTCATATGTATTAATGTACTTTTTAATTAAAGTAAATCATACTATGTACTCTTCTGTTTGCTTTTTACAGTTAATATATCATGGTCTTTCTGTGTCTATACAAGAGTTATGTTATTCATTTTAATATCTGTATAGTATTCAATTAAATTAATGTACTATAATTAACAAGTATCTTGATATAGAAAATTAGATTGTTTCAATTTTATTGTTAATACTGTGTTTTAGATAACTGAAGTATCTTTTTAATCATATATTTGGGTGGAGATTTTGCTTACCATAAGTGGGTCTATTTAAAGGGTCAGAATCTTGAATTTCTCCATATTTGGAACTATAGCTAATTTGTTTGGAAGAAATTTATGATATTCCTACTTTATGCGAGGCACTGTGCTAGGCATCAAGGACATAGAAATGAATACGTTAATGCTGTCAAGGACAGACTTTGGAAATGGTTTACTTCTGTCAATACATCAGTCATGCCATTTTTCCCTAGAGAGGGTAGTACCTAATTCCCTAGAGAGGGTAGTACCTAATTCCCATTAATCATTACTTAATGGGTCAGTCCAGAAGAACTTTTCCTTATAGGTACTCCCTCTATTTCCCAAAAGTCATGACAAATGAAAACTATTATTTCCTTAATGACTTTTCCTATTTTAAATTGGTAATTATGTATATATTGTAGTCAGATGATTTATTTTGAATATGGGTCATATTTTTGATCAAACAATTCATTCAGCAAAGATTTATTGAATATGTGCTGGGCACTAAGCTAGTTACTGGGGCCACAAAGATGATGCAGTCTCTGCTCTCATAGAGTTACAGCCTACATAAGGATAGGAAAAAGAAAAATGTAGATTCACAGTTCACCTGAGTCTTTATGTAATACATGATGTTCTGTTGATTTTTTTTTTCTCTGTCACCCAGGTAGAGTGCAGTGGCGTCATAGCTCACTGCAACAAACTCCTGGGCTCAAGCGATCCTCCCTCCTCAGCCTCTCGAGTAGCTGGGACTCCAGGCACACACCGCAACGCCAGGCTAATTTTTCTACTTTTAGTAGAGATGGAGTCTCGCTCTTGCTTAGGCAGGTCTTGAACTCCTGACCTCAAGCAGTCCTCTGCACCTCCATTTCCCAGAGTGCTAGGATTACAGGCGTGAGCCACTGCGCCCAGCCTGTTGATTATTTTTAGATGCCACTGTTAATTAATAGCAATCAGTAAAACACCATTTCCTCTCAAGCAAACTGGCTTCTAAACCTAACTGCTTAAGTTTTCTCTTCCGCCTAACTACCTCACAGCCTTCATTTTGAATACAAGTTTATCTGAAGTAATTGAAATTTAAGATTTAAGATTTCATTGAAAAGATCTTTTTTTAAAAAAATCCAATAGATTTTCAACAAATTTCTTCTCATCCTTTCTAGTATCTGTATGTGTTTTGAAATTAAGGCTATGTACCAAATATGAGTCATGGTGAGGGTTTACTTTTTTCCTTTGAGACATTCCAAAGTATTATTAGACAATCTAAATAATTTCTTTTCTTTTTTTCAGCGGGTCCATATGGAATATTTGCTGGTAGGGATGCCTCCAGAGGACTAGCAACATTTTGCCTAGATAAAGATGCACTTAGAGATGAATATGATGATCTCTCAGATTTGAATGCAGTACAAATGGAGAGTGTCCGAGAATGGGAAATGCAGTTTAAAGGTACCTACATTTTGTTGGGTTCTTTATTTGTTCAAAGAAAGTATATATTACTTCACATGCTTTAAGAGCCTAAGGATGTCATCTCTTTTCATTGCCATCATTATTCAGTGATACTTTAAAAATCTCTACAGCTTGGCTGGGCCCAGTGTCATGCATCTGTATCTGGGACTACAAGTGTAGCTGAGGCAGGGGACTCTCTTGATACTAGGAGTTTGAGACCAGCCAGGCAACATAGCAAGACCCAATCTGAAAAAAAAGAAAACAGCTAAATAATAATATGATTGTTACATGTGCTAATTATTTTGAAAATCTATATTTAAAAATGACCTGTTATAAAGTCTCATAAAAGTTGTGATACTATTAGTCTTTTAAGATTTGTTCATTAAGGTATAGTTTTTTAAAATACAGGCTTGTAATTAAAACTGAATTGATTGCTAATATTGATACTATAATGATAATTTATTCTGAAATTATTTTATTGGTCCCACCTTTGAACCATAAAGCAAAAATATTGTTCCCCTTTATTATACCCTCATGACTCAGTTTTACCACTTGTGTGACATGTTTCCACTATTTATCTGACCCCTGTATCCCTTGGAACAGCTATTCTGGCTTCTTGATACTTGTACTGGTTCTAGGATATGAAGCAGTCATCTTACCTAATTCTCTTGACAGTTAATTCATTTAACCTAGGCTTTGATTCCTGATCAAGAAACAATTAAACATGTATCACCGTCTACAGACAGCATTCCAAATTAAACACCTGGTAACATAAAAAACAAGCACAATAACAGATCTTAGAGAATTTGATAAGGGAAAGAATAATAGTGTAACAGGTGCTACACACTGAGACCTCAAAGAACACAGGATAACAAGTAATAAATTAGTTTTTATCTCCTCATTTAGTTTATTTTCTTGAGGACTACTAGCATATGTCAGATTTTGTCCCCAAGAATATTTCCCAGTTGGATCTCTTTACCATGTGATTCTCCACCTTGCATATTCTTCCACCCCTTCTTCAGCCCATGAAAGTCACTATTTCCTTTTACCTTGTCTTCAATGTAAACCCTAACCCTAACCGTTCTCCAAGATATTAGCCCTAAATTTTCTTTTATCTCACTTCTATGCAAAGCCCAATATATTTATAGATTTGAGATAGCTGGTGGAAATTCCCTACATTGCCAACTCATTTCTTTAATTATAATATTTTGAGCTATAAGAATTAAAGAGCTATTCTGAGACTCAGAATGCTTGTTAGAATTAGATCAGCTTTAAAGTACTTGTCCCCAGACCTAACCCAAGAGCCAGGCTGGGTAACTCTGAGATGGGTGCTGGACATGTATATTTTTTTAAAACATTTCCAAGAGGTTCTGATGTAGTGTCCAATTAGGAACCGCTCTTGCAAAACACTCTTGCCAAGAATAATTTCCAAGCCTTAGAAGTTCCCTAACATTGTTTTCTTTTGTTCAAGCTTTACGTGTGTATAAAAACCAGCCATAGTGATGCAATAGGAAGAACTTAGTTTATTCTGTATGATTCTAAAACTTATTCTCTGATTCTAAAATCATTCTTAACCTAGGCTTTAATTCCTCACCAATAAAAGGTCAGGAATTAAGGGGGCAAACGCCTTTTCTCTATATAATGGAATAGTGAAACAAACTTGATCACTACTTTTTTTTTTTTTTGATGTATCTTTCAGAAAAATATGATTATGTAGGCAGACTCCTAAAACCAGGGGAAGAGCCATCAGAATATACAGATGAAGAAGATACGAAGGATCACAATAAACAGGATTGAACTTTGTAAACAACCAAAGTCAGGGGCCTTCAGAACTGCAATTCTTACTCCCTTTCACAGAATGTCCAGCGTCTTTGAGTTTGAGTCACCTGCTGCGAAAAACATTCAACAGATGTGTACAAGATAAATGAGTCTCACTATGAAGATTTAAATACTAGACATTATTTATGCTGCCAAACTCATTTGTTGCAGTTGTTCATAATCTCTGGTGGGGCTTCATCATGCTGAAAAGAAGGAGATAGGGATTTTTTAAAGAGCAAGAAAGTCACGAAGTTACTTCTTTTTATTTTTTCTTTCCTTTTGTGCTCACTCCCTTGCTCCCTTTCTCTCTCTCTCTCTCTCTCTCTCTCTCTCTCTCTCTCTCTCTCTCTCTTTCTCTCTTTCTTTCTTTCAATATATCAAAGACAACCAGATACGTATTTGCTACTCCAGTGTACACATCTCCTCAAAAAACAGCAAGGGACTCCCATTTCCCATGCCGAGTTTCTATTTTAGCATCGAGGAGGGAGGAGACCTGGGCAGGGGAGGTGGGGGTTACACATCAATTTGAGTAGTTTAGGCTACCGAAACATTAAAATGTTAATTCCCAAACTTTTCTTTTTGGCTTTGTCAGGGAAAAGAAAAAAAACTCTTCATTTCTAAGAAATCTTTAGAAATTAGAAGAAGGAATTTCAAGTGGGTTTAAGTCAAAAGCTAATTCCCCAACAGTAAGATCACTTGAAACCAGTTTTTATCCCTTACTTTCCCTTCCCTTGCCTTCCCTTAGATCAAATCAATATTAATTGTGCCTTATTTCACTTACATAGACTTGAATTATTTTTAGGGAAAGCCCCTATATGAATTCAGAAGTCACTACAAGCAGCATTGAGACTGAAGTTGGAATATTCTATTGACTGCAAAACCTTGATGTCATTCTGTGTATATAGAATGTAAAAGGAATATTCAGTGTTAACTGCCATATATGTTAATATACACAAACTTAATTAGCATTGTAATGGCCAAATGCATTCCCCCATGCTTTTCTCTTTTCAAAAAAATTGAAAAATCAACAACACTTATCCCCCAACAGCTGCCTAATTGTAGGTGTCTGACCCTCACATCTCACTGGTGTGGCGCATGGGCCGTAGTATGGATGCCTGTATGGGTGTGTCTGAATGTGTGTGAGAGCGCCTTGGAAGGGACTCTTTCTGCAGATACTGTAAATACAAGTACCATTTTAATAAAGCATGTACAATAAACCAAAATAAGCTTGAGTTGGACTTTATATACAAAACTGTAAACCAGTGCATTATGATATGTTAGTAAGATTGTCCATTTGATTCAAGATAAGGAAAAATCTTGGAAATGAAAAGCAGGCACTGGTTAACTAAGTTGTACACATTGTACCACATTCAGTGTAACTTTAGAAAGAAATTCCACTTTGTGGAACATTCTCAAGCTCTGAGATTATTCAGGTAAGAATTGATATATTAAAATGTACATATTTCTACTTTATATTTTGATGCCAACTGATTATACTAGAAGTAATAGTGCTCCAGGTGGTAGTTATTTAAACAGAAAACATTAAAAGATATGGTACTGAGAGATACTAGATTCTTCCAGTATTAGGTTGGAAAAGCCCTACATGTCAGTTATTTGATTTCATCATGACTGTTTATAAGTTCCTGGTTAGGGACAAATTCACCTAAAAAAGGCAATTTTATTTAACAAGTCACCAGTTAAAGGAAAGAATTCTCCTGTTGTATAGGTATAATATATGCAGAAGCCATCAAAAAGGGAACTTTTAACTGCAAAAAGCTAAAGTATGTGAAATACTACATTCTATTCAATCTTGGAATGTTTTGTGGAAAATTATGATCTTCAGCCACATCTTTGCTGAAGGCTGGTTGTAGAGTGTCGGTAAATGATTTGTGTGTTTTTATGTAATATATTTTCTGAACAAAAAAATTTGTTGAAGTACATGTCCTCTGTAGTAAACTGATACGTATATACACACATATGAATCATTCAAGCCTAAAGTTCAATAATAAATCTGCACTTGTGAATAGAGAAACCCTAAATATTCATGCAGTAGAGATTATGCAGTCTGTTAAGAAAAATGAGTAATTTTGTGTCTGGACTTGAAATAAACAGTGTTCTATAGATACTTCCTCAATTTCAGTTGAATGTTTCTCCCAGAGCTACAGTGATATTGTTCCTATTGTTTCCCCTTAACCCTATTTCCCAAACTTGCGTGATCATGAGAATCACTTTAAGTGCTTAAAATACAGATTCTTGGCCCCCAATCCAAACCTACCACCTACTTAGCCAAAATCTAAAGAGAATGGATCTCAATCTTTATTTGTAAGGAGTGCCTCAAGTAATTCTTAATGACCAGGAACACTTGAGAAATGCCACACTAATTTTTTCAAGTTATATTGTCCGTCTTTGTCACTCTTAAGTAATTTGGGTCTGATTCCTGCATTTGGTTTTGTATCACGCCCTAAACTTTCTTATAGTTAACTGAGTTAAAAATCAGATTTCATGTAAAAATCTAATATGTGGCTTTAGAAAATAGCAAATTTTAATGTTCTTTAGGTTTTTATCTTTGAATACCATCTCCAAGTTGACATGTTTCCCAAATAAAATCTATACTGTGTGTTCTAGCCAGTTTTCTCTGCATTAGGAAATGAACCATTCAGATACAGATCAGGTTTTTAAAACCTTGACTTGTGGTTAAGCTGCTTATGTTTCCCTGACCATAATTCTACCTGCCTTTCTGAGATCTGCAGAATCCAACACTACACCTACCTCTACCCACAATCTAGAAAGCTAAAGTTAGTATGTTGAATAAGCATACTATGGAGAAATTTTGTTCACTGAAAAACCTGATAATGAATTAAACTCACCTTCTCCAAGTGTCCTACTTACCTCTATTGGTTACTGAGAAGTGTAGCAAGTTGCTAGTAGTATGTGCTATTGATTTGTTTACACGGTGTATAACTGTAGAGCTTTTATGGATCAGAATAAGCTAGCAATATTATAGTAAAGAATTTATAAAATTTATAAGTTGCTTTGAGCATACTGAAAATAAGAATCATGGAATCTTACAGCGATAATATGAATGAATTGTTCTATTCCTCCCCCCAATAAAAGCAAATGCTTAACGATAGCTTTTAAATACGTAAGTTCCGTTAAGGTCAGCTGTCAATTTGGTAGAGTCACAGATTGTCATCTATTCGGCTGTGGCAAGAAAGTTCAAATAAAGACTACCCAACTTTACTGTTTTTAGGCAAAAAGTATTCCCAGGCAATGTCAGAAAAGCCTGTGCCTCCTCCCCACAATCCTGAGTCACTTTGAGGAGACCGTAGGCTAAGTATCAGCTTTGCATTTGTTCTACCAGCTCTAGCGATCAAGAGAACATTTGGGCTGCCTGTGATTACTCTTCAAGAGAGCACTTGATGTGAACACCGGTTTATTTTCAAGAAGTTTTTCTATCCTACTGTAGGTAGGATCCAACTAAGCCACATCATGAAGTGTAATGTAAGAAGACAGATAAATATTTGTATATGCCTTTAAATATTCTTTTGAAAACATTTTAATAGCTGCATAGTGTGGTTCCCAAATAAAATTTTTAGTGAAAATGTAGGGTATTCTATATATGGTGTGGTCCAATTTGGTTAAAAAAGAAAATTGAAGGAAAGCAAAGTTTAGAAGATAAATCTAAAGCAATTGTGCTTTTGCCTGATTATAAAGGAGATATATATACACACACACATATTGTACAGAAAAGTATTAACAAAATAAGAATCGACCAAATCAGTAAAGCAGTTAACCTTTCCCAAAATCCATTTCTCTCTAATCCCTTTATATGCATATGGTATTCTTTTGCTCAAGTCTTCAGACTCAAAATATCCATCCAATCTTACTGGATATCTCTACCAGACTTCTTGGAACCTCAAAATGAATGCATCATTTTCCCTACAAACTTGCTCCTGCTATTCTGTTCCGTGTTAGAGAGCTGCTATACTCTCCTGATTGGCCTTCCTACCTGTCTTGTTATCAAATTCATGATCCCTGTTGACATCTAAAATTCAAATTTGACTTCGTTGCTTCCCTGTTAAAGGCCTTCAGTGGCTCCGTCTTCTAAAAGATCGAAACAGACTTAAAGCCTTCTATGCCCTTCTCGTCACCAATTCCCACTTTACTATCTGCTACATAAAACTGCTTCCAGCTTATTCTGGAGTAGCTTCCAGAATATACCGCTAGCTACTTACCCACTCCATTCTTCGGTCTGAATTATACTCTTCCCCACACCTTCCCAAGCTAACTGGCCTCCTTGCTAACCTGCTGAGTCTTAGAGACTCAGGCTTAGACTCAATGCCCCTAGACTGAGTTAGGGAGCCCTCAATCCATACGTCCATACCACAGGTACATTTGTATCATAAAACTTACTATGTTATATTGTAATTATCCATCTCCCCTGATAAGCTAAGGACCAGGTTTATACTTGTATTTTAGGCCCAGTGTTTTTCCAAAACTTAGTATATTGCTAGCTACATAGTATTTACTCAATATATTTTTATTAAATGAATTTGTAAAATTAGAGGGTAGACCAATAACAAGTTCTTAAACTGGGGCTCCGAGGAAACATGAAGGCCTGAGAAGTGAGCCTAGGAACTAATGCAGCACCTCTTTTCTTGGTTTTGTTTATTGGGTTTGCAATTAAGAATTTAAAGAGTTTTTGTGCTCCCAAAAAAAAAAAAATGTTAGAAAAACCACAGGGCTAGATGATCGATCTCTAGTACCCTTTCCGTTTGTGAGTACAATTCAGGGCAAAACCATGCAATTTTATAAATATGTAGCATAGCTCTATGACTGCCAAATAGAGATTTGTTTTCCTGACAACTGGATGAAGGTAGAAACGCCACAGTGCAACCCTGGCCTGTGTGCCTATATGATCAAAATTGTTCTGCAGCCACTGAAGCTTTCAGGCATCATCACAGGAAGGAAGGAGGGGACTCCCGATTGTTTTCCTTAAAACCAAGAGCACAAATCAACCTCTTTGAAATCCCACCCAGGGAAACCTTTCCTCCCTCCCACTATGTCCCTGGCCTCCAGCCAACCACCCCCATCACAGAGGCACTCCATGTGGTTCCTAGTCTATTCCAGTGGTAATTTAGAAAAAGACAAGATGAGAAGCAGATTTAAATTTGATCTTCCTAAAGACAAACTGCAGTGTAATAAAAGTATAATGAAAATGCCCAACCTGATACACTTTCCTGGGAAGGAATGTCTTATTAGTGGGGAAAGACCTTTTGTCCTTAAAATAGTGCTAACCCTTAAGAAAGGAAAACAAAAGATAAGATAGGAGTAAGTCACCTTTCTTACCAAGAAATGCAAGAACAAGCATTTCAATTCCTTCTGTGTTTTAGAAACGAGTGGGAAGAGCTTAGGCCCTCGGGTGGGTGTGCTGCCTTCTGGTGACTGCAAGCAAGTTTCTTAACTTCACTGAGCCTAATTTTCCTCATGTGTAGAAAAAGACTAAGTATCTTCAGGTAGCACATAGTTTTCTTTTTATTTAAAATAACAGTCTGAATAACCTTTATTAATTGAACTGACAGTCCTAAATCTGAAAAATGTTCACTAGCTTCCCCACAATTTGTCAATAACAAAGTATTGATGCATTTATATTTAGTAACCTAGAGCACGTCGCAATACTAAAGTTCAGCAATCATGCCGGGAGTCATAGTTTCCACCTTTATTAATATTCTCACATGCCCTACACATTGTATTTGGAATCTGGACTCATGAGGTGAGAGTTATCCTGAAATCATTTGCAAAACTTGATCAAGCTGTAGATTAGATGGAGACAGAAGTGAGAGATTATATTGTGAAAACACCTAATTACTGACCGCCTTCACTATAGACCAATAGTGTGCATGTTAACTATTTTTAAATTAGAAGTGAAATTGAAAATGCCAGATGATGATGAGTTCATCATTGTGTTTCCTGTTTAGCTTTGTTTGCATCATTTTAGTTGACTTTCTTTCAGCCACCATGAAGTAATTCAGAATCACTTCACAACCCAACTTGTGTTAAGCAAAACTAGTGATTAGATTGGCTAAATACGTTGCGAATGTACTGTTCAAACATTTTTTCCTCAAGTGACTGATCAACTGAGTCTTAAAGCAAATTAAAACTTTAGTCATCCTAAATTAAAAAATCACTAGATACATATCTCTAATATATTCTTGAGCAGACAGAATTTAGTTCAAATCGGAATGTGCTCATGATGATTATTTTTACATGTCTACTTGACTAGTCTATGGTGCCCAGTTGATTGGCCAAACATTTAGATGTTGCTGTGAAGGTACTTGTAGATGTGATTAACATTTATAATCAATTGACTTTATGTAAAACAGATCACCCTCCACGATGTGGGTGGGCCTGGTCCAATCAGTTGAAGACCTTAAAAGCAAAGACAGTTTTCCTGAAAAAAACCAGTTCTGCCTCAAGACTTCAATATAGAAACCCTGCCTGAGTTTGCAGCCTGTTGGCCTGCCCTGCAGATTTTGGACTCAAGACTGCAACATCAACTGTAACCTGAATTTCCAGCCAGCCAGCTCTACAGATTTCAGACTTGACAGTTGTGTGAGCCAATTCCTTAAAATAAAAATATATATCATTCTCTCCATTCCCTCTCTCTCGCTGTCTCTCTATGTTTATATATATAGACACACAGATTTAGATATCTATCAATAATCTCCTATTGGTTTTGTTTCTCCAGGATACACAATTTCTGCTGGGCGTGGTGGCTCACGCCTGTAATCCTAGCATTTGACGAGGCCGAGGTGGGAGGATTGCTTGAGGTCAGGAGTTTGAGACCAGCCAGAGCAAGAGCAAGACCCCGTGTCTGCTAAAAATAGAACAAAATTAGCTGGTCAACTAAAAATAGAAACAAAAAAATTAGCCAGGTGTGGTGGTGCATGCCTGTAGTTTCAGCTACTCCAGGAGGCTGGGGTAGGAGGATTGCTTGAGTCCAGGAGTTTGAGGTTGCTGTGAGCTAGGCTGACACCATGGCACTCTAGCCCGGGCAACAGAGCAAGACTGTCTCAAAAAAATATTATTTATAAATATATTTAACTACAGAAGTAACATAAAATAATTCTTCTGGTGGGGGAAGGTGGAGCAGGGCCAACAAAAAACCTCAAGCATTATAGCTAATGGAATGTTTGAATTAACCCTGCCCTTTCCTAGTTCCTCTCCAAAGATGACTACAATTTTCAGTTTAGTGTGTATCTTTCTGATTTGGGGGGTTTTTTTGGGTTTTTTTTACCATTTGGATCTTTTAACATGATTTGAATTGTATGTTATTAATAATAGATGGATCATTCCATCCCATACCAAATACTTAATTATTATTGTTCATTTCCTTTAATCCTTTCCCTATACAGAAGCAAAACTATATGTGTGTATATATGCATATGTGTAATGGTGACATATATGTGTGTGTATATATGAAACTTTGAATTATTAAATTTTAAAAACAAGCACAAATTATAAATATTACAAATCATATACAGAAAAAATTTATCTGACATTTGTTGCCGGGTGCAGTGGCTCACGCCTGTAATCCTAGCACTCTGGGAGGCCGAGGCAGGCGGATTGCTAAAGGTCAGGAGTTTGAAACCAGCCTGAGCAAGAGCAAGACCTCGTCTCTACTATAAATAGAAAGAAATTAATTGGCCAACTAGAAAATATATACAGAAAAAAGTAGCCAGGCATGGTAGTGCATGCCTGTAGTCCCAGCTA
>CAUYRT010028573.1:0-26862 GCA_963574885.1 Lepilemur ruficaudatus
TAATCATTAGAGAAATGCAAATCAAAACCACAATGAGATACCACCTAACCCCAGTGAGATTGGCCTCTATCAAAAAATTCCAAAACAACAAATGCTGGCGAGGTTGTGGAGAGACAGGAACACTCTTACACTGCTGGTGGAAATGCAAATTAGTGCAATGTCTATGGAAAAGAATTTGGAGATTTCTCAAAGAACCAAAAATAGAAATATCATTCGATCCAGCAATAGCATTATTAGGCATCTACCCAAAATAGCATAAGACATTTTATTATAAAGACATCTGCACACGCATGATTATGGCAGCACAATTCAATATTGCTAGGTCATGGAAACAACCCAAGTGCCCGTCAATTCATGAATGGATTAGTAAAATTTGGTATATGTTTACAATGGAATACTACTCAATTTTAAGAAATGACAGTGAGCTAGCACCACTTATATTATCCTGAATTAAGCTCGACCCATTATTCGAAGTGAGGTGACACAAGACTGGAAGAATGGGCTACATATGTACTCACCATCAAATTGGTACTGACTGATTAACACTATGGTGCTCAAATGGTGGTGGTGTCCTCCAGGGATTTGGGGTTTGGGGGGGTAGACCCACAGTTGAGGGATGTTGGAGAGTATTGAGATGGGGAGGGGCATGTTTGAAATGTAGTTGGGGATGGGAATTAGGGGACTTAATAGGGGGAAAGAAATCTTCTAAAAGTGATTTATGTGAATAGCTGCACAATTTGGTAAATTTACTAAAAATCATTTAATTGTTCACTTAAAATGGAGAAATGGCATGGAATGTAAATTATACTTCAATAAATTTGTCAAAAAAAAAAATCCCTGGTTGAGTCACGGATGTTACTGAGCTCCCAGTAACATGGGTTGGGCACTTTATCTACACATTGTCTATAACTCAGAGAAGGTAAATGATGACATCAAGTCCTAATGTGACAGACCCTAGGTTTGAACCCGTGTGTCCAACTCCAATGTTTATATCTTCGGGACCATTCTAGGAAATCTCAGTAGAGACATACATCAGAATCACCTAGGGAGATTTTTAAAATACTGCTAACTAAACTTCACTTCAGCTGGGCTGAATCAGAATCTCTAAGGGTAGGGCTCAGATACGTATATTAAAGAAAAGTGTCTCCAGGAGTTATTAACTCCTCGTTAATAACTGTTGTGTCATCCCCACTGCAGGGGCAGCCCCAGGGACAGGTGCTCTCTGCCTGTGGCCTGGTACCATGTTCAAGATTGTTTAGCACTAAGGAGCTACTAAGAAGGGCCAATATGTTAGACTTCTGATGTCTAGGTTAAAGAGTATATAGAGCTGCGAGGTCGTGGAGCTTGATGGACACATGCTGGCAGGGAGTAGACCTGTGTTCTACAAGGCAGATTTCATAGGCTGAGCTGAACAACAGACTCTCAGGAGCCAGCTTATGGGGGGCTGCACAGCATGCACCCCAAGACTTTTGGTTGCTCAATAGAATTTCTCTTTCTTCCTCTTAACCTCAAGCAGTACCATTAGACCATAAGAGACTTGGGAAAAGGACAAAGAAGGGAAGAGGCCATCTAGGCTTACAAGTGCTGCCTGCAGTGCAGCTCAAAACCCCGATGGTCCCTGGTTCCCAGCATTCTCTCCAGCCATCCTTCAGCAGCAGCTGCTCTTCCTGGGCCAGATGAAATTTCAGACTTAGGACAGAGGGGCAGGGCATCAGGTATAGACATGTGCACGGTCCTGTTGTTCTGCAGACTGGGTTCAAAAGAGAACACAGCTGCATCTGTGGCAATTGCTTTATCCCTCCTGCAAACATAACTGTGTTTCTCTACATGAGCACCCACATGTGTGTGCATGGGCACAACACAGTCACACAACCATTGGTAACACTGTCACCAGAAGGCTACTCGGCCCATTTTCGGGGTGTTTTCAATAGTTGGGGCAGGCATTTGAAGGAGGGTCAAGGAGTTCACACCACTGCACACTCCCTCCATATCTCACCCCTGCTGTGGCCTCCTCCTTGGTACCTTCTGCACGGGGCCTGCTAGGAACTGAGTCTAAAAGAATCATGTTCAGGACCTTCCACGATCTGGCCCATTTTCTGCTAAACTTACCAGGCACACTACATCTCAAGACCACCCCACAGACGCTAAAGAGGTTTTGCACATCAGGCTTCTAGCCTTTGATAAATACGGTCCTTTCATCTAGGGTGCTCTTCCCCAGATACCCACAGTTATAGTCAGAGTATGCCAGACAATCCTGAAGGAACAAATAACCCTCAACTCTCAGCATGTAACAATGTGAAAGCTGAGTTATCGCAGCGGCAAAGGCCTCTGTGGATCCACGGGTTTCACTGGCAGTTTATGAAAAGCAGGGACTGGAGGCTCCAGGCTCCTCCTATCCTGTAATGTTGCCAACTTTAACATGCACTTTCCGAAGGCCCCACAGAATGGGGTGGAAAGCCTGGAGTATCGTGCAAAATATTTTCAAGGGATAAGATGTGTACTCCAGACACATGCCCCAAACTAACTGCAAGGGAGACTCAGAAACTTATCCTCAATCATGCGTGTCAAGGTGAATGAGAATGCGGCCAATCTCTGCCACCACTGCCATTCCGATCACACGCCATCGACTTCACCCTTCGTCAACGCCTAGAATAACCACATGCTAAACTTGTGTAGTCACCGCATCATATTCAAATTGTAGGATTTCTGAGTGATGGGCGGTGGTGTTGACACTGGATGTGACTCTTTTGTGTCCAGCAATCTAAAACCTGAAAATAGATGCTAACTACCCTTCTCAATGGACAATGGTATGAAATAACAGGGTAGATGACATAAATCACTTTCACTGGGGGCATGGTGGAAAATGGGAGAGATCCAGCAGACCTGGACTATGGCAATTCTGAAATTCTGCTAGGAAGGCAAATTGAAGGCCCTGTAGCTGGACCTGGGAAAGGTTTTTTGGTTAGTCACAGATTCTGCTAGTGGTTGGAGCTCCTTGGTCCATGCCCCTGGACTCATGTAACCCATGCCCCTGGGTCTGCCTTAGTTTTCTTGGTCTGTTCTGAGTCAAGTAGTGGGGATCACGATCCTTTGGGGACAATATAGTTTTCAAAGCCTGCCTCTTGCTCTATAGCACCAGAGGGACAAGGGTTGAATTCAGCCCTGAATAACAAAACACTCATGTAGTCCATGGGGCTGGTTTCTTCAGCAATATACTTGTCCAAAGACTACTGAGTAGGCTGTCAATCTATTTGTTTCTGGTCTCTCCTAATTAAATAACATCTGAAGTTCTTTAGTGTAATTTGTTTTTTGCTTTTCATGCTCATCTCATATTAAATTACTTTTTTAAGATTTTTTTTTTCTGACTAAATTGTAAACCCCTTAAGAGCAGGGATCAGGCAGCCTGTTCACCACCATCTCACTCATCCTCACACTTGAGTTCACAATAATGTACTATGAGTGGCTGAGACTCAGGTTTACCACTGCAAAATGGAGCAAACACTGATATAATTATTTATAAGGAGATAGCTGTTGCCAACTGCTCCATGCTAGGTACAGAATGCAACAGATATGACTCTGACACTTGCCAGGTGGTTAAAGGAGGTGAGCAGGAAGAAAGGACTCAAAGGGGACAGAGGACAAGTATTGGACACAGTCATATCTGAGCTTATATCCCAGTCCTGTCAGGGCCCAGCTGTCTGACACTGGCCAATTTGCTTAAGTTATGAGAGCTTTAATTTCTTCAACTATATAATGTGAACATATTCAGGGAGCTGTGAGGAAGTGTATTAAAAATATCCAGGATAGAGCCAAATATGAATAATTTCTCACTACATTTAGCTGTCACACTTATGTTAAAAGGTACATGGGTTTGCACTGTCGCCATTGTACCACTCTGGGATGGGGAGCAGGGAGGGGAGAAAGAAGGGGGTAGCAAGGAAAGTATTCTTGAAAGGGGAAATAGCTCACCCACCCTGAGTCCCAGAGACATCTTTTAGGTTGAGTAGATTTCATCCTCCTCATTAAGAGACGAAGAAGAAAAGAGGCTCAGAATGGTTAAGTAGCTTGCTCAAACTCTCACAGTTAGTCCATGGACAACACAACCTTTGCCCTACCGGGTTTCCTTACTCTAAGTGCAGTATTCCTGCCTGTGTGCCCTACTGCTCCCTCACTTCCCAGTCACTCAGTGTGCATTTGTTGAGTGGATGCCATGCACTGTGCACCATGCTGGGCACCAAGGACAAAGGGGGGAACCCTGGACAGTCTGGGAAGGGATGCGACTGCCTCTTCATTGCCACATGACATCTCTCATCGTGCCTAGAAGTATTGGTGAGGAACAAGGAGAAAGAAGGCAGGCGATGTGGAATCAAGGCAATTTGCACTAAGGAAAGGGTGGTACGTAAGTAAGCAACACTGTAGATTTTTGCATGAAAAGTCTATGTTCACTGATTTAAATGGCTCTTTTGGAAATGACAGTGGAATTACATTGGATTTTTATGCAGACTGATGTAATGTATTGCCACGTACTTGAAGCCCATCATATAGCAACCTGCTATTTACTTTGTTGGATTTTATTAAATCAGACAATCATTTAAAAGGGCACATCTCAAATCATGGTTGGGATGTGGCAAAGTCATAACATGTAACCAGTATGTTTGTATCCCCATAATTTCATGAAATAAAAAAAAAATTAAAAAAAAGAAAAATCTTAAATCCTATTATTTTAATGGGGGGAAAACATAGCACTTGCTATCTTAGTGGTTAAATTAGTACAAGTTATTAAATACAGTTTTTTAAACAACAAAACATTTTTTTCTTTAAATAACTATTGTGTTTTCATGTTTCCCTGCTAACTTCTTTTTTAATTCTTTTTTTTTTTAAATTCTAGTAAGAACTCGTAATTTGAGATCTACCCTTCTTAACAAAATTTTAGGTGCAGAATACAGTATTGTTAGCTATAGGCACAGTGCTATACAGCAGATCTCCAGAACTTATCCATCCTGCATAACTGAAACTTTATATCCAATGAACATCAACTTCCCACTTTCTCCCTCAGCCCCTGCCTACCTCCATTATTGTCTTGTTTCTATGAGCTTGACTGTGTTAGATACCTCAGTAAGTGGACTCATGTAGTATTTGTCCTTCTGTAACTAGCTTATGTCATTTAGCATAATCTTAAAATTCACATGGAACCACAAATGACCTTAAATAGCCAAAGCAATCTTGAGAAAGAACAAAGCTGGGGGCATCACATTTCCTGATTTCAAACTGTATTACAAAACTACCATAGTTAAAACAGTATGGTATTGGTATAAAAGCAGGCACATAGGCCAACTGAATCAAACTGCAACCCCATCCAAACTCACCAAGTTGTAAACATTAAGTATGTCAATCATACCTTAATAAATTGACTTAAAAATAATAATAGAAATCCCAGAAATAAGCTTATTTATATACAGTCAAGTGATCTTTGATAAGGTAGCAAGGATACAAAATAGGGGAAGGATAGTTTCTTTAACAAATGATGTTGAAAAAACTAGGTATCCATACTTGAAAGAATGATATTGGACCTATATCTTACAACATACACAAAAGTTAACTCAAAATGGTTTAAAGACTTAAACGTCAGACCTGAAAACATAAAACTCCTAGAAGAAAACATAAGGGGACATTCATCTTGACAATTATGTCTTGGATATAACACCAAATTTACAAGCAACAATAGCAAAAAATAGATGAGTGGAATGACACCAAACTAAAAAGTGTCTGCACTTCAAAGGAAACAACCAATAGAGTAAAAAGGCAACCTACTAGATGGGGGCGGGGAGATCCACTTATAAACCATATTATAAACCATATATCCAATAAGGGGTTAATATCAAAAATACATAAGGAACTCTTGCAACAAAAAAACAACAAATAACTCAATTAAAAATATTCAAAGGACTTCAGTAGAAATTTCTCCAAAGAAGACATACAAATGGTTAACAGGTTTATGAAATGATACTGAACATCACTAGTGATCAGGAAAATACAAATCCAAACCACAATGAGATATCACCCCATACCTGTTAGGATGGCTATTACATTAAAAAAAGAAAAGAAGCACTGACCAGAATATGGAGAAATTTGAACCCTTGCATACTGTCAGTAGGAATGTAAAATAGTGTGGCCACTATGGAAAACAGTATAAAGAATCCTCAAAAAAAACTAAAAATGGAATTACTATGTGATTCAGGAATCTCACGTCTGAATATATATCCACAATAATTGAAATTGGGATCTCAAAGAGATATTTGCACTCCCATGTTCATTGCAGCATTATTCACAGTAGCCAAGGCATAGAAACAACCTGAATGTCCTTAGACTAATGGATAAATACACACACACACACACACACACACAATAGACTATTAATCAGTCTTAATAAATAAGAAAATCCTGCCACATATAACAACATGGATCAATCTGAAGGACATTTTCCTGATAACTCCTGCTTCTCTCCAGGTATTTAACCTTAAGGCATAATATTCACAAATTTCAAACACTGGTGCCTCTCGTATTCGGCTACTCCACCCACGTACAGATGTCTGTGTAGCACACTCCAGGTGCAAGACAACATGCTGCCACAAAGAGTGTCAGCAAAGCCTGGGGCCAAACAGAGGACTGAGTTCTAGATTTGTACCTTTCTACCTTGAGCAAATCAACTGGGATTACTAAGCTCTGCTTTCTTCTGTCTGCAATCAGGAAACAATAATGAGAAATAAGAACAACTGCTCCCAGGAGTGAATTGTGACTGTTGTGGGCTTCAGGCACTTTTGCCTTCGCCAGCTCCCCCATCCATGAAACAAGTATAAAATTATAGTTTTATACCTGTTTGTGTAAAGATGAATATAATTTAGACTGGATCATATTGCTTTTTTTTTTCTTTTGATTTTAAATGAAATTAAAACGTTCCATTGCTCCCTAAAACTGCTGTGGTTCCTAGGCGTTGTGCCCTCTGTGTCTGGTGGCTACATCAGATGCGGTCACTCATCATAGATACAAGAAGATAAAAGTATACAGTTTCTCACCTCATTTATTTATCCAGCATTAACTGAGCACCTACAATGTGCCAGCAACTCTAATATGTGCCTAGGACTCTAGAAATGAAGGTGCTCCACAAGGCAGGGGTAAAGGCTGCCATTTCCATTGTCCTGTCACTAACTTCTTGCACAGTGCCTGAGACATAGGTGGTGCTTGATTAATATTTGATCAGTGAATAAACCAATGGTGGTGTCTCTGCTCATAGAGATGTCCCAATAGAGAGGTGATATAATGACATGTTTAAGTTATATTGAACGTCTGTGTCTTATACATATGACTCTAGATCTTTGTGAAAAGGATATGAAAATGTTTACAATAACAAACAGGGGTATGTTCAAAGCAAGAGTAATGTGCAAGAAACCCAATAAAAATGGGGGTGAAAGGGTATAAAAAGAGCATGCCTGAGAGAGGGAAAATTTCTTCCTAGGATTCTGCCCGTGCCTCAGTTTCCCCATCACCACCCTTTCCTGCTGGATATACACCTCCCATCAGTGGAAAAGGGGCTGCCATGGTACAAGGCTCAGCATGGAAGGGGCCTTGTAAACCTAAGCACACCATGTGCACGCACGGTATAAGCATTACTCACTTCAAGGAAGGTATTCTACAATTCTCTGCAATCCCAGTTAAGAGAAAGCTGGCTTCAGAGCAGCAACGTTGAATATTCTCTCAATGACATATGTTCCTCTGTCTGGGAAACCATCTTCTAACTCAAATGGAGGATGGGGAATTCCACTTTGGTGGCCAGAATACCCATCTCAGACAGAGCCTGCTGTAATAGAACACACTACCCACAACGGGGAGGCACCTGTGATCTCCACAGATGAGCAAAGGACCCGGAAGGCTCAAAGTGCCAACTGGGAACAGATCTGTTGGAAGAGTCAAATGCCTCACACTCTGTTTGCAAGTGTTTTTGCTCTCCTGTATTTGGATGTTCTCAGATTCCATGGCATCCGATACTCACTCATTCAACAAAGGCTTCCTGAGCACAGACCACGTGCCAGGCATACACAGGTGAATGAACCAGAAAAACACCCCGCTCTGGCAGAAGATATAATGTCCTCTGCCCAACTGTGTGACAGGAGAGACATACGTTAACCTCTCTCTGTGTCATGTCTTCATTTGTAATAGGAAATTTGAATAAGTCCTTATGTGAATTGAAGGAGTCCACACACACCAATGACTTAACGGTATACCCTGAGGCAAGAGGAGGTGTTCAAACATGTGATTCAAAATTATCAGCATCACATTTTCCACACTACTGTGAAATTTGTAATTATTCCTTTGGCTCACACACTGGATCCCAGGCCCCATTCAGGGTAGGGACTGAGTTTCATTCATTGTCTACGCCCCTGCAGCACACAGAGGCTAGCACATAGTAGGGGCTGAGTATTAATAAATGAACCATGGATGAATAAATGAACACACACACTGAAGCCCATACCCGGGGACGCAGAGCTCTCAAGTCAAGGAGAGCTTCCTGAAGTGTGTGTCCATCCACAAGGCTGCCGTTCCTCCCCCCTGAACGGTGGCACAGCCGCCTTATTTCAATGAGAAGAAAGGGGGTGTGCAGCCTCCCTGGGGAGTCAGGCTCCCTGGGGAGTAACTGGATTCTTCATCCTCACTGAGAGTCGTTGGACCTTGAGTAGTAATCAGTGTGGTAGTTATTTCATGTGTCAACCTTGGCAGGTCACAATACCCAGATATTTTCTCAAACATTCTAGAAGTTTCTGTGAAGGTATCTTTTAGGTGAAATTAGCATTTAAATCATTAGACTTTAAGTAAAGCAGATGACCCTCCATAGTGTGGGTGGGCCTTGTCCAATCAGTTGAAGGCCTTAATAGAAAAAGACTGACCTCCCTTAAAAAAGTAGAAGTTCTACCAGCAGGCTGCTTTCACACTTAAACAGCAACTCTTCCCTGGGTCTCAGCCTGCCAGTCTACCCTGTGGAATTTCGGATTTGCCAGGCTCACAACTGCATGACCCAATTCCATAAAAATAATCTCTCCCTCCCCCTCTCTCTTTACATATGTGTGTATGTACATATATATACATGTGTATATGCATATATTTATATACATACATAAAACCAGATTTTTTAACTCAGTGAGTATGTTGCCATCTCCCTACCCCATACATATGTATGTATGTGTATATGTGTATGTGCTTGTATGTATGTGTATTCACACGCACATATACACACCCTATTGGTTCTGTTTCTCTAGAGAAGCTAGACTAATATATCAGGCATGTGCCACCTGCCCCCAACTCTAAGAGGCAGTGTCAAGGATAACACAGTGAAACCAGCAGAGAAAGGGCTGAAAGAGGTCTCCAGGATGATCATATCCAATTTTCTTTATATACCTTGGGAAACTGAGACCCAGAGAGGTCAAGTGGCTAGCTCAAGGTCACACAGCATATTAATGCTGAAGCCAAGAACAAGACCACATTTAGGACTCTTCATTTGATGTCCTACCACAGACCACATTGAAGCTGCTGCAGTAACATTTGATTTAATTATGTGGACAAATGAAAGAAAATAATACCAGCAGGGGGGCTCTTGGGCAATTTTGAGTCAGGCTTTATGCTGAAGACCCCTATAAGCTTATTTCACATAATCTTCTCAGCAGCCCTGTGAGCCAGGCATTAGCATCCCCATTGATAGATAAGCCATGAGCCAATGAGGGCAAATCACCCCCCCCCACACACACACACCAGTGCAAAGCTGCTGGTTTGGGATGGAGAAGAACACAAGCCCTCGCCCACCAACTCTAAATCTGAAGGTCCAAATATCAAAGGTGCAGCAGGAAAGCAGAGTCCACAAGGGGGAGGGCTAGGGCCAATGAGAAACGGACATGGCCGGCCATGGCAGCCCTCACCTCCCCACAATTTTTCATGCCAACCAGCTCATTTTGCTATGAACTCTAGTTTTGTGAATGTCTCTGCAAGGAAAGGCTTATTTTGAAGGAAGCACCTGTTCTCTAATCCTTCCAGCTGATGCTGCAATCTGTGAGGATTCCGATGGTATTTGTTAATGCACTGGGCTTCTCAGGGATTTGGATACATAGCTCCCGGGGTTGGGGGAGTGGATTTTATTCTTTGCTTGGCAGACCTTGCCTGGTGGGAAGGCACAGGGTGGGCGCACAGCACTGAATCCACATAATTGGATGGGACCCAAATGGAAAATGCACAGGAAAAGAATCAAGTCCTGAAAATAACCCATTGAGCTACATTCCACGAGCGAGTTCAATGCTAAGCACCCACAAACAAGCCATTTTATCTGACTCTCGTAAAAGAGAGGGAGATCTGCTTTGACATACATCCCCAAAAATACCCAAGAAGAGAAAAAATCAAAAAAACTATATGGTAGCATGTGCCTGCTAAATATACTTCTGTAATGTTTTTACACACGTTAACTCCTGAAATCCTCTCTAAAAGATAGATATTTTCCCATTTCACAGGTGAGAAAATTGAGTTTCCACAAGAATGAATGAGTTGCCCGAGTAACACAGCATTCACCATAGCAGGTATCTGAAACTAGAATTTCCTCTCTAGTGCATTACAATAGTCTCAGAGATAGAGGTGAGGCTGGGCCGTGCTCAGAGGTGTCCTCCCTGGCAGAGTCCGGTGGGATGAAATGATCCAGTGTGCCCCACACTCCACCCCACCCCATACCAGGCCTAGGGATCTGCACAGCCTCCCAGGGCAGCCCTGCAGGGCACTCACATGTCAGTGGAGCTGCCCCCCTCATCCCCCTCCCGTTTGGTTTCCCTCTGCTGCCTTATAAAGCAATGATGGTCTGTGTGGCTTTACTCTCTCGCTGCTCAGCTTTCTACCTGAACATGATTCACACACGTGTATCAATCAGTCACTCCACACACACTTCTTGAGCACTAACTATGTGTGCCAGGCATGCCACTGGGCCCCACGGTCTGGAGTTGAACGGGATGGTCTCTACCCCTAGCCAGAGTCCAGTGGAGGAAAGGCAGAGATGCCCAGAGAACTGGGCAGAAAGCATTTCTTCCCAGGAAATCAGAGAGTCCTTTCACAGCAGAGATAGCATTTGAACAAGGTCTTGGAAGGATGCGTAGGACGTTGTGTATCAGAATTTCTTCAATGAAGACACCTTACCATAATCATTCTCATATGCTCCTCTAGGACCAACAATAGCCCTGAGCTTGGGAGATAAGTGTTGAAAGTGCGTTGAATTGATCTGTGACCACTGATGTTTCCTAATGTCCCAGGCCAAGTTCCCTGGACAACAGAGTCTGAGCGGGCAGGTTTTCAGGTAGTGGATCTATGGGGGAGGCTGTCTGGGCCAGCGCACGTGGGGGTGTGAGAGAGGGAGGACTGGACAGAGGAGAAATTGGACTGTGATGTGGTCATAACAAAGGTTTCAGTCAGCCCTTGGGGAGCCTTTTGCAGGGATGGTCCTACAGAGTCTGTTGCCAATAATATCCACCTCACCCTGGCAGGCTCAACTTTCCACTTGTGTCCTTCCTCACTCAGTTACTATACGCTGGGTCCTGTGTCGATGCTGAGGACGTTGAGTTCCAACGAGCTTGGTGTTTGCCCAAGGTCCTGCATCTCCAAGTCCCTGAAGTCTACCCTCAAGCTGGCCCCATCGGGCTCTAAAGTCTGCTCCTTCCATGGCACAGAGCCCTGTTCTGGCTTCAGGTCCCTTGTCCCTCAGGAGGGTCTTCCACAGCTCTTGTCTTTGTTCTTCAAGGCCATGAGAACATGGACCAGATGGTCCAGAACATGGACCAGCAGCTTGGACCAGACGGAGACATGACCTGGGACGTTTGCACAGCCAGACCTCTCGGCAGGGTCTCAGAGATGGAAAAGGTGATGTCACAGGAGAGTGAGCCGAGCACATGACCTGACATCCTGAATAGACTAAGCACAGAGCCCGACTGCCCAGGAAGATGACGCACCTCTTTTGGGGGGCTGAGTGAGCGTGGACAGCCTTTTAAACTTACAATGTGGGCTCTGTGATGGATAATTTTATGTGCCAACTTGACTGGGCCATGAGGTGCCCAGATGTTTGGTCAAACGTTATCCCGGGTGTGTTTCTGGTACATTTGAACTGGCGGACTGAGTACAGCAGATGGCCCTTTCCTATGTGAATGGGCCTCACTAATCCACTGAGGGCCCAATTAGAGCAAAAAGGCTGAGTGGGAGAGAATTTTATATCTCCTATTCATGGTCTTTGATCTGGGACATCAGCTTTCTCCTGCCTTTAAACTTAGACTGGACCGCAACTATAAACTACTCTCTTGGGTCTCCAACTTGCTGACTGCAGATTTTGGTACTTCTCAGCCTCCGTAATCACGTGAGCCGATTCCTTACGATAAATCTCTTCGTGTGTGTGTGTGTGAGCATCTCTCTATCTCTTTCCTATTGGTCTGCTTCTCTGGAGAACCCTGAATAATACAGGCTAGTTATTTCTGAGCAGATCACTAATAAAAACACACCATGCTGAGAAAGATAAAAAAAAGAATTATCTGAGGAATGGGAGCCCCCTTAAATTATCAGGCCCAGAAAGGCATTTAACACGTAGCACAGTCACGTCTCACATACTCTTGAGCTCACATCCTCTTAAACCCACTTGCTACTCAGGCTCTAGACTCACTGATGCCAAGTAGCTATAAAATGCCAGCCACCCTACAGTTCAGCAATGTCCAGCCGATCGCTAACCAATGTTACTTCTGTAACCCAATGAGAATTCCTGAAGAACAACTTTTATAATTATCTTCTCTCCTGATGCTTCCTTGTTTTCTTTGAACACTTGTGCTTCTGTTTTGTTCTCCAGAGCACTCTCCAGGGCAACCTGGAAGTGTGCCCCAGGCAGCAGTCCTCAACCTCTGCACCTGAATAAACTCCTTTTAAACTAGATTCTGACCTTGTTGATTATTTTAGGTTGACAATGTATGGGCTCAGGAGAAATAAGGACACAGTAATACTGTGTGTAGCCAAAGCTATGCACACCCTTAAAGAGTAATGTATGTTTCTTGGGACAAAGGAACAGAGGGAAGGACGGATATGCATATTCATTGAGCAGCTAGGAGCACCAGGTACTGGGCTGGGGACTTTACACATATTACACCAGTGGATCCACATAACACTCCATGTGATTATTAACCATCAGTGACCCCACTCTACAGGTGGGAAAACTGATGCTCAGAGAATGAACAAAGGAGAGGTGGAGCTGGGTTTTGAAACCAGGCATGGCTCAATGCCAGCAGACCTCCGATGCTATCACAGTCCGGCAGAAGCCCCGCCTAACACAGACTCTTCACCTCCAGGGAACTTTACTCTTCCAGGGCACCACACATAAGGCACTACATGAAGGACATATTTCCTGTGTCGACTCCAGGGCTTGGCAATTAGGGATGTCTTAGATAAATGTTGCAGTGATACAAGGGAGGATGACGGACAGTGAGAGGAAGACAAGAATAAGCAAAGGATCTCTAGAGAGGGCATTTGACAGAAACAGGAATCTCCGAGCACACACCCTGCAACGTGAAGTTTCAAAGTCACGGGGTCACCGCCCTGTGCAGATGTTACCTCTGAGGAAGTCGGCTTGCAGTATCCAGCTCCAAAGACCAGGTTTTCCAGAGAAATGATGGACTGTTCTTGCCCCATGTCTGGGCCACCTCTACTAAGCCAGGAGCCTCTTCCCGGACGAGTAAAACTAAAAAGAAGAAAATTGAAGAGGGAGAAAAAGAATGTCAAGAAAGTGATGTTGCCATTAACTCAGCTCCCTCGAGGGGTGTTACTGTGGAGCCTTTGGGCTAAGTCATTTACACAGAGTAGCTCACCCCCTGGGGTGCCTATGTGGCATTTTTGGATGTCTCAATGATGAGGGAGCAACTGGTATGTAAGTTTGGGAGCCAAGGATGCTACATATCCCTATGATGTATACAGAGAAATGTCCACCCCAAATGCCAACAACACACCTGTGAGGGATACTGAGCAGAGCTCAAGGGCATGTGAACCGTGGGGCAGGTGGAACGGGCCACAGAAGGACTGGGGACGGGCCCAGTTGGCACAATCTGAGTCACATCTCTGTTCCTGAACCTCTGTTTGTTCTTCTGTGGAAAAGCGTAAGACAACATCCACCTCCAGCATCCACATGAGAGTCTAGCCAATGTCAAAGGCTGTCTTGATCGATAAAGCACTCTCTCTGTCAGTGCTAGTTGGGAATACTGTAATCTGTTCAACAGACAAATACACAGGTGCCACCCAGATCTGCGATGCAGCGGGAAGATCGGCCGCCACGCTGTGACAGCAACTATCAATTTTGGGATGGAAGGAGATTAGGAAAGGCTGTGGGGTTACACAAATTTATTCTATTTGGGTTTATGATCATCTCTCCCTCCCTTTGTCTTTTTGATTTTTGTCAATTGATACATCAGTAAAGTCTATTTATACTCATTTTTTTCCTTTTTCTCAGAGCTCTTTTATTCAATATCCTAAGGTTAATTGTTTTGTCACAATGTAAATACTATTTGACAGGTACATTTAATCCCCTGGTGAGATTTAAAGTCTCTGATGGCAAAGGTCTTGATAATAAACCGCCCCAGGTGGCATCATCTTCGTCATTAGCGTTTTAAGAAAACATTGTGGAGAGATTTAACCCAAGAGACCCACGTTCCTGCTTAAAATATTGACAGGGAAATTATGTTCTATTTCTGTTTAATTCATTTATTGAAGCATCTATGAGGCCCATTCCATATGCCAGACAGTGCGTTAGGTGCTAGGGGGGCAAGCTGATTAAAGCATGGCCCTCCCCTTAGAGACATTTTATTCCAGAGAGGGAGGCAGACACACAAACCAACTAATGTAATACGAGGGAGGTAAACTCAGACCAGTGGGCACAGAAGAGCAGTTTATAAAACAAACTTGGAAACAGGATGAGTAGTCAGAGATGATACACAAGTGGAGTACAGCCAGCTGCTGGAGAGGCAGCCAATAAACAGGCCAGTCAGCCAGGGTTCGAACCCCAGCAGCACCCCCCTAGGTTGTGTGACATGGGGCGAGCCTTTTGACCTCTGCTACCCTGTTTCCTCCTGTCAGAAGCATTGACAAGAGCACTTTAACTATAGTGTCATTGTGAGGATTCCATGGGATAAGCCAGGGACACTTCAAGTACAGTGCCGGGAAAATAGTAATGATTCAAGAAATGCTAGTAGCTATTGTTGATGATAACACAAATATAATAAAATATCATATCCTGATTTGTTCTGAACTGCAAGTTGAAGCAACTCTACAATTTAGCAAGAAGATGGACAGAAGGAACATTCCAGAAGAAAAGTAGACTGTGTGTGTGTGTGTGTGTGTGTATACTTATGGCACGTTCCTGGGACAGACTACAAATTAGTACAAATTAATAACTAAAACAACTTGTTATTTGCTTAAGGGTGTCCTCGGTTAGCTTTTCCGGCGGATCTGAATCCCGCAATGGAAATCCAACTGTAGCCATTTGAGGATTAAAAATCATATTCTTTTATTCAGTCTGGTTCAGTGATGGTTAAGGGTCTTCTGAGGTTAAATTTTAATTTTACACCTGCTTCATACCGATAGGATTTAACTGATGCTGCGAAGAGCTGCTTTTCTGGAAAAGCTAGTGCCTGCCCCATTTGATAGGTATTTCCCACAGCCTTAAAGGATTCCCTTTTGTTCCCAGCTACTGTGAGCCAACTGAGAGAATCTCTTCCTGCAAAATCCAGAGAACAGAAGACGGTTCTATTTTTACCCCCATCCCCGGAGAAGTCTAGGCTCTTACTGTGAATTCCTATCTGTGCTCCTACCCAGCAGGGTTGCTGCAGACAAACTTGCAAGAGACTGTTTCTGTCCAAGGTTAAACTTTTTACTAAGAATTCCTAGACCCCGAAATTCTCATTTCGGGAGAGATGAGGCACAAAAGAAGTGAGGCCTGCTCTCTGCCACTTCAGTTGCCGTGAACACTTCCCCGCTCCTTACTCACCCTCCTGCCTCCGCTTGGATGTAACTCCCTGTGCAGCCCACTCACAACGGCTGGGGTCTCTACAAAACACAGGGCTCATCAAGTTATTCTGCTCAAAACCTGCAGCACTTCCTTCTTCTACAATAAACAGATTCTCAATTCCTTAATGTGTCATTAGTTGCCTTGTTAGCATATAACTCCAATTTACCCTCCCAAATTCATTTTTCACTGTCACAGTCTCTCATCCCCTGGGTGGCACACAAAGGCTGTTTCTTCTAGAAAGTTTTCCCTCATGTCCCTTCAACAAAAGCACATCTTCCCCATGCTAGCAGTTACCTACCACTTACTAGGTGTTTATTACATGCTAGACATGAGGCCCCCACATCAGGGCTTGGGATGTGCTAGGCACTAAGTAAATATCAGTTGATTGGATGAATGGCCAAGGGCTTCTTCGCATGTCCTATTTCACTTAATCCTTCAAACAGCCTTCGTGTATATACTGGAACTGAAGCTCACATGCTAAATCTAATAGAGTTAATGGGGGACCGGAATTGCAATCTGGGTCCCTGTGATCCTAAAGACCATCCCTTTATCTCTACTCTACATGGGGCTCCCACGATGCTTCGCACATCCCTCTGTGTAACAGGTATCACTCCGAATTAGAGTTCACAGCCTGCGTGTATTTCTGCCAAACTCTAGCCTTTAAGGGCCCTGGACCTGAACTATTCATCTCCGAGCTTCCAGACTTGGTGGCCCTTCTAGAAGTGGCGAATGCTTAATGACACCCACCTCGAACCAAGCTCACTTTTACCAACTACAACACTGTTTACTTCATCTCATTGTAGCCCGTCATCATCCCTGTTGGTTTAGTATCACACTCCAGTTTTCAAAAATTCCTCCTCATTCTTCCATTCATCTATATGTTGAAACAGATTCTTAGCAAAGTTAGGTGACTTATCTAAGGATCCCCCAAAAATAGATAGTAGGGCTAGACAAGAAGATGATCTAGACTCTAGCTGGTGATAATTTGTTCTCAGAGCCCCAGCACCCTGCAGGGAGCTCTACCTTTCCTACTCCAGGCTGTCATCTCGCCTTCAGCAGTGACACCTTCTAATCCTAGTACCCACCCTCTGCCATCAGCCCTGCCTGTCCAGCCTCACCTCCCAGAGGGCAGACAGATCATGCCCTTGACTCTGCCTTGAGGCCATTTGTTTGCTATGCCTCAGAGTGAGCCACCAACTAGAGAACAACCTTGGCAGGATATGACTACTCTCTGCTGCTTTCCGCGTTCTATTTCTCCTGTCACTTCCCAAGGTCAGGGCTGCTTTCTTTTGTTCCTATCACTATGAATCTTACAATATTTTCTACCAAATTCCACTAGAATAGCATTGACTATATTATAATATCATGTATGCAAATTGGTCCACTCCACTGTACTGTGAAGTCTTTGAGGGAAATATCAATCCCAAGATATCTTTAGACTCCAAAGTAGGATGTGTGTGTACCTACTGACACCTTTGCTAGAGCACAATAGGCCCACTGTAAACATTGATCACATGAAAGAATAAAGTAATTCCCCTAGGTCTCACTGGTACATGTGTCTTCCTATCTTGAGGACCCAGTTTCTGTCTAGGAGCTCAATCAAGGTTTGGGCTGGAATATGCCCAGACTTCTTTGATCTCAGTTCATGACTCCAGGCTGGGGTGCTGCCCTCACCAGAATTCTCCACTCCTCAATTTCCTGTGCCCTTTGTTCCTGCCATGAACTCTGATGTTAACTCCCCTATGGGACTTCCCTCTGTAGAGCCCAGAGAAGAATCAGCAGATGGGCATGGTCACTGGGCCAAGACCTCCAGGGGCCATCTCCTGGCCACATGGCACAATTCAGGTCAGATAACTCATTTTCTGCACTCTGACCCCTGCAGAGAACAGGGGCGTCAGACCAGGGACAGCAAACTCAGTGAGAACTCAAGTCTTCCCCACATACATTTAAACCCTCAGCACTTGAGGAGCCATCCAGAAAAGGGAAACTCGGTAAGTTCCCTTTCTGAAACTCCATGTTGCAAGATTCTATCCCTAAACATCCATTGCACACATGCAACTTTTGCACATATCAGGCCATGCTGGGAGTGTGTATTACTATAAACACAGCTGAGCACAGTACAGTGCACTGGCTGTTGTCAGCTCTGCCCTTCCACGCAAGGAATTCATAAAACCTCAATGCTTCATGGGCCCTTGGAGATGTTCTGGGAAAATAAACTGATGGGGGGAGGCAAACCATGTAGGTAGATCTTCCTCATCTGAACAACTAACTTGAGGAGGAGAAAGAAACTGAGCTTCCGCCATGTGCTTGGCACTGCCCTCATTTGCGATTCACTAAGACCTTACGTAGATGGGACACATTAGTACTACTATTTGAGAGATGAAATGATGTGGCTCAGGGACATTGGAGGACTTCTCAAATAAGGCACCGTGAGATAAAAGTGAAGCCGGGTACAGAATCTACATGCTCCCAGTGTCAGCTGTAGTTTGCAGATGTTCAGCCCCTGGCTCTGAGGCAGTCTCCCCTCATGACTCCCAGTCCCCTCAGAGTTTAGGCCCAGAGCCTGAACCTACAGCCTTGGAGAAGCGCCCTTGTCTGTGCTGATCTCCCTGGCAAGCTGGAACCTCTCTGCCACGCCTGTGATGGACGGTAGCTCCCCACGCCCCAGGGCTGCCTCCTAACTTCATACCTGATCAGGGGCTGCCGCAGCGCCACCAGCGCAGCGTGGATGGTCACGGAGATCACAGACAGGTGGAAATAGTCGAACATGACTGGCACCTGGTGGTGCAGACCCTTCCGTGGGTGGAAGTGTAGGCCAAGCATGCGGCTGCTGATCATGGGTGCTCCGGCCACGTCCCTCAACCTGGAAGGCAAGCAAGTGAGCTCACATGAGTGACAAAGGGCTGGTCCTGCTGTCCACCAAACAGGTCTATCTTACAGCATCTCCACGGGCCAATCACTGCACATGCATCATCTTATTCAATCCTGCAAACACCCTACCTGGTAGAAATCAGTTTTTCTGTGATTGACAGATAAAGAAATCAATGCTCAGAGAGGGAAAGAACTCACTGCATGTCACAGAGCTCTACGGGGCATATCTGGGACAATAGGCCCATGTGTCAGTGAAGAATAAGAGACCCAGACTTGCTTTCCAAGGCTTATCCCCACACTGAATCCTTCTGGATCTCCTTTGCACGCTTCTTTCCTGTTCCCCCCAGATGTCCCGCACTGCACTTACAATGCCACATTGACTGTGTGAGCCTGTGATTTCTATCAGATTCCTACCTCTTCAGGACAGGGACTGTGCCGAATTCATCTTTATATCCTCAACACTTAGCCTCGTACCTGGTATGCTGCAGGAGTCGGTCAAATGTGTGCTTATCAAAATGAACAATGGACTGGCTGAGTGAATGGCTCCTGGAGCCCAGTGGTTACATAGTCTGACCCATTTCATCAAGAATTTGCCCACCGCTGCTCCAGTGTTTTGTAATTGGTATGTGTCTTACTCCTAAGAGACAAACCAACTTTCAGGCAAGACCCGACAGTGTCTTCTGTTATAAAAAGGGGGCTGGTTCTTATCTAAATAAAAGCCAGCCATGGTAACCCTCAGGAGGACCCAGAGCTAATCTCTGAAAAACAGTGTCTCAGGCTCTGTAAGTTTCTCTGAACCACAGCACATGGGAAACCTGGAAGGAGCAGCTTCCATGAGCAGAGCAGGGAGGAAATGCTCCTCCTGCCTCTGTGGATAAATACTTGGAGCACAGAAAGGGCAAGGTGAAGGGCACAGCCACCCAAGACCGAACCCAAGGGACTTTGCTTCCTTGAAATCCTTGTTGCTTAAATGCAAATGAACACCAAATAAAAGATACAACGAAATCATTGCAGCCCTGTGCAACTCTATAAATAGAATAGAATAATGGTCTCCTCTTGTACCTGGAAGAAACCTGATGGGGAGGGGGCGGAGACTCTCAGAAAGTCATTAATATTGATATGCATTTTAATTCTGGCAATAATTTATCCAGGTCTTGCTATGAACTGAGCAAGGTATTTTTTTCCCTTAATCTGTATGACAATCCTATGAGGTATTTACTAGTATTATTCCACTTATAGAGAGAAAGTAAAATCAACATGACTTAATTAACTTGCTCAAAGTCACAAGGCAAAGCTAAAATGCCAGACCAGTTCTGATTCCACAGTCAGTTCTGAGTTACTGCTCAATGCTGCTTTGAATCTATTCAGATACAGGCTCCTACGACTCGTGGAAATATCACCAGGGCTTGAATAACAGGAGGTTAAATACATGTCAGGGTAGCAAAGATGGCAAAAACTTGTTAATAGGAATTTGAGCCACATCTGTAGGAATAAAGAACTAAGAATTATGGAGGGATAACTCTTCTGTGCTCTGAAATGAGTATTATCTGAAATGGAGATAAAACTTAGTTCCTGCTGGAGGGGGGAGATCTCAATTTAGAAAAGGAGGAGCAACTTGGTAACATTCAAGGGAGAAAGCCTGAGTTCTTATAAAGAAACTTAAACAAACAAAAAATTAAACAAAGAAAAACACATAGAGAAAGAGCCCCAGCATTTAGCCTGGAGATGAAGAGCTGGCATAAAGAACATTCTTTATCTGAACTGCCATCCAGACTCCGATTTTTCCGGGTGGTTATAAGGAATAAGAGGTCAACTGAGGGAAGACTCACAAGGATGAAGTACTCCTTGAAGCCAAGAATTCCCTGATCAGCAGAACTGCTGGGGGAAGGATGGACTATGACGAGAAGGAATGAGCTCCTGTCCCTGGGCAAACAGGTGCTGATGGGCCTTTGCAGAGCAACAAGTACAAAGGCAAGGGCTGGCTAGAACAGGGTTTCCCAACCTCAGTGATACTGACTTAGGAGACTGATAAGGCCATGTTGTGGAGGGTTCTGGCTTGTGTGCTATTAGGTGTTCACTAGCATCTCCAGCCTTTTCTCACTAGATGCCAGTAAATAATTGTTAACTATCGAATCTGCTTTCACACCATATCTAAAAGAAGGTGATCTTCTTCCCAACCTAAACGCAGAAGTGAAGCCCCTGCCTCCATTCTGCTATTTCCCTCCAACCATCCTCATCCAATTGCAACAACCAAAAAAAATGTCTCTGGACATGGTCAAATGCTCCAGGAAGCAGAATGCTCCCACCTGCATTGAGAGCCCAGACAAGATGGACTTGGAGAACCCAGCATCCCTGAAATGAGACGCTATGCTTCTCCAAAAGAAGCCAGCTAATGTAGTCATGTTTCAAACCCGAATGTCTACTCCCAGGATATGCTACAGATGCCGTATCATCCTTGAACCCAATTTATAAAAATGAAAAAATGTGGCACTTTCAATCTTTCTGGGCTCTCGCTTCCTGTTCCTCTTAGCTAATCTTGTACTTCATGAAAACCTCCTGCTCTGATTGTTATTAAGTGTTTTGTTATTATGGAAAGGAAATGACACATCAAAGACCAGCCTCACTTGCATCCAGGAAGCCATAAAGTAGAAGAAGACATTTATTCAGCAGGCCATGCACTTGGCTTGTATATATTCTCTCTCTTTTAATCTTTGTAAAAAACTGACACAGTCTGTGTTCTATGATGATACTCACTTTATAAATAAGGCTACTGAGATTTATAAAAGTGCGAGGACTTCCCCAGTATTTTACAGTTTATGAGTACAGACCCTAGATGATTGAATTTTACACACTTTGGGCCAATCGCCTTTACACAGGCTCTCCTTTAACTGTTGTCTTACCGGCAAGAAGGTCTCATTTGCTCTGTCCATGGTGGCTTATTATTATTAGGCTACTTGGAGGGCTGGTTGGAGAATTATTTCTAGTCTGAGTCTGGAACCAATGGCAGGTTCTGTAATCAACTACCATGGAGCTGTGGATGCATGTCTCTGAAGGAAGTGGGCACAGAGAGACAGGGCAGGAGTGATTACTGCGGGAGTGAATGATATAAATCCCAGATGGTTGAGAGACTATATGAGAACAATGAAGGCAGGAGCCTCACGTCTGAGTTTATAGATTGAGAAGAAGACCAGTCTCTTTTAGGGGCTCTGGGTTCATCAATGTGGTGCAAGAACAGGTTCTAGAGATGGTATGAAGCAAGGTAAGATTTCTTAGGCATTCACTGTCACACCAGGGAAGCAGCAGATGTGATGAGACAGATGGCCAGGGGAGCTGGTGTCCAGATAAAGAAAAAAGGGAAAAATCTGTGATCTTGAGCCCCGGCATTTTTTCAGAACCATGGACAGATACCACTGCCAGCCCAGCGGCTATAGACAAGCCCATCTATACATCAGAAGGTGTCCGTTCTCAATTCCCAGACACAGTCGGGTCTCTGACACCTCAGTAGAAGTCCATCTTTGGCTCATATCCCCTCTGACTCAACTTCTCATTTTATGAAACTCCCCATAACAATTAGCCAGATTTCAGGGATGGAACAGTCATTGAGAAGAGGGAGAGAGTCCTGAGAGGAAGTCTGAACGTTGAAGGGATTCAGTGCCAGCCCATGCTACCAGCGCTAGTGCATCAGACTCCTGATTCCCCATCTGCAGAGGAAAAGGTGAGGCATTTGCTGAAGAGGCTGTAGAGACCAGAAGTGAGGACGGATTTTAGTTTGCAGAGAGTGGCCATGTGTGCGGAGATTCTTTTAATAGAGGAAGAAAAAGTTTTTCTTCCCTGCACCTTAAGCAAAAGGAAGAGGGTCTTCAAGTGAACTTGCCCTGTGTCCCCTAAGACTGAGGGAACATAGGTCCTGGTACCCAACTCATCCTGCAAAGGCTATCAGGAGAGAAGCTGAGTGTGGATGGACTGGTCTAAGGAAAAGTGAGCAGCCATGGCAGAGGGGTTTCCCCACCAATGTGGGATGGGGGTTAAAGTGCCTATGTACATTTCCCACTGGCTAGATGTGAGTTATTTGGAGAAGTATGTGTCCCAAGTAGCCTCCTGCAAGGAATGAGTCACACAGCCACAAGAAACACGGCTATATCAGAGAACTGCAGGGATGGCGCCCAGTGAGGGTTGGAGGGGCTGCCTAACAGATGTTATCTCCAAGGAATTCACAGGAATGTCCTAAGGATGATTCAGTACCTGCCACATGAAGGATCCTACTCACAAATGAACTCCTGCCTCTTTCTCCATCTCCCCCTCCTCATTGTGCCTGACTCTGCAAGGTACAGAAACTGCAGTGGGGGGAAGGCAGGAGCAGATGTGAAGTCCCCACCATGCCATGTTTCTGCACTGGGAGTTTCCTACCCTGGGACAGACTGGACCAGGAAGTGGGTGGACAAACAGAAAGAAGCTATAAACTGGATGAGAGTTTACAGTTTTGACATCACACTTGGCTGGGCTTCTCAATACTTAAAAGAAGGATGATTTATTTGTTACCTGAGAAAACCCAGAGACTAGTGGCATGATAGTTCACCCCAGGGTAGGAGGAAGAGGCAAGACAACAGGCTGAAAGGAAGCAGTTATGAGAAATAAGAGAGTTGTCCCCTGCTTATTTAATCAGCAGGTTACACATAAATGGATTTTCAATTTTCAGAGAGTTGAAACACAATAGCAGGTATCTAGTATGAAGATGAAGAATCCTGGCAGAATCTCCTTTGATTCAGAAGGGGCTTTGAGGTTTGTAGCCCCATAGGGTCATTAATCTAAAACCTCCAATTAATACCATATTGAAAGCATATAAAGGTGTCAGACATGAGAAGGTGTCAGTTAATAAATCTTGGAAATCAGGCATTTTCTGTGTATGCAGCATTTGAACTACCTGCCTAGCATGCATGCAGTTTGAAATGACCAAGCAGTCATTCTCAGCACACACTCCTGAGTAAGGGACCTCACAGTTCATCAGCACCCCGGCATGTGGGGGGCATTCTGAGGGCCATGAGGATGCCCCAGGAGCAGGGGCGGGTGGAGGGGAGCATCATGCTGCTGCAACTCAGGAATTCCAGGATACTCACTGCTGTTCACTCTCCGTAAAGTGCAGGTCCACCTTGAGTTGAAAATCAACTTCACTCAGTGCATCTTCTACCTGTAAGAGAAACAAAATCCAAGGGGGTTCAGGAGTCAAATCTTGTCCAAATGAAATATTTAGCTGGTCTATTTCCCAAAGTAGAAAAACCATATCTCATCACAAAATGAATGTCACTTATGCTTAAAGCAGCATTTCCATGCATATTCCATGAAGTTCCAGATGAACAGGAAATCTGGGACTATTACAAAGAAAATACAAGGAAGAGAATTACATAGCCAGCTTGGGAAAAGACAATTTGCAAAAAAAAAAAAAATAGGCTAGGGAGGGAGGCAAGGGCAATGTACGTAACCTTAACATTTGTACCCCCATAATATGCTGCAATAAAAAAAAATAGGCTAAGCAAATTTACTCATTGTAGGATTTTTGAGAGTCTCATTTCCTACAAGGATTCGATCTGGAATCTGATTTTGGGCAGGAGCAGAAAGTCCCAAAGTGCTCCGTAGCTTTGGGAGAAGGATGGAGCAATGATTCACAGTGAAACCCCACTTGGCTAGTGATAAGGTAAAGTCAGAGGTGATGTTATCTCCAGCCTGTAGGCACCCTGTGAGGGCTGGCATCACTGTCCCTCTGTGCAGAGGAGGGAGCTGGTGCTCAGGAAAGTTGTTCCTGTTCAAGATGTCTCAACTTCATGAGAAAGCAGCTCCTTCAATTTTATCTTGAGATCCATTGTATTTAACCATTTATACTTGAAGACACTTTGCCATTTCACATGCTGTCCATGGCTGCTTGTATCCTTAGTTTTAAAAAAGTGCTTTTTACCATAGGAATCTTTGTTCTTCCTGCCAGCTTCTCACATACACCTAAAAGATGGTGCCCCTCCTTCTTCTTTTCCCACACTAAATATCATCATCTCCACCTCAAGGGGGGCTTGCTTGCCAAATATCAGATGTTACCACCACCTGCACTAGGTGGGGCCACCCAGCATCAGTGCTGTACATCTGTGGCAGGACTTTGCCCCCTCCCCACTGCAGGCTGGATGGAGCCCTTTTCCTCTGTAACCATGAAAGCCTGCTTCTTAGCATTTGATGCTTCCTATTGAAATTGTATTTTTTTTTTTTAGCGTTATAAGCTGGAAGCCCATGAGCCAAGTATTATCTGCAGACATGTTTTATTTAGTCCCCATGGTATTTTTTAAAATGTTTTGAACATTTAGTAGCAACCATTTACAATTCAGGCAATTTCACATTTTTATTACACGTTTTCAGCTTCTAAAAAAAAAAATCTTGGATATGGCAATGCTAGGCTGGTATTTGAAAGCTGTTTGGATCAGTAATTGCTCTTGCAGCCACTGCTGGTTCGCTGCAGTCACTGACAATGCCCATCTGGCCTGCGCTAAAACCTCCCGGCTATTTTCTTGCCTGGTGTCCCCAGTAATCTGTGTATCATTAAGGGAGACTGGTCTTAATTCCTTCTGGATCCCCTGTTCCAGGAATAGTGCCTGCAACATAGAAAGTATCAATGCATCTTCCCTGTCCCCAACCTTTTTCTTTGTTTTTGTTTCTTTGCAAGAATATTCTCATCCTGCAGGGACGGAAATATTTTATCCAAGGGCCTCTTTGGAAACATCTCCCTGGTTAAGCATAATTCAGGCAGAGACATATGGATGGAATTTATCTTTAGGTCTCCAGGGTTTAAAATTTGTTGTAAAAAAAAAAGAAAAAGCCACTTAAAAGTTAACATTTTGCTGAATCCAAGTGCTATAAATAACTTCTTCTCCTGGATTTGTTTTGCATAATCATGAACCTGCTTCAAATACACAAGGAAAGCAACACAGTCTCCTGCCACCCGTTCCTTGGAAGTGAGACCGGCAAAGCAAGTCCTCCCCACCACCTTCTGAGCACGCATTTGCCTCGGTAATGAAAATTCACTGTCAGCTCCAGTTTTAAACTTACTGCGACTCCATAGGAACTGGAGAGAAATCAATGGCTTGGACAAGCTGTGGCTAAATTGAGCCTGGCTATGACTTCGTGATGCCTCAATGAATCTTATTTGCAAGATACTTCAGAATGAAGTCACCCCCTTTTCCCACCATGTGTTTTAGGGTTGGTTATTGACTACCTGCCCCACCCACAAACACACACATAGAGTGCACATATACACACATGCTTTTCCTTTACTCTGCCTCTTTTGCATTAAAGATATCGCCTGCCTTCAACAGTCATTTTCTCACCACCAGGAAGCAGTTCTGTATAATAGTGAAAGTAACAAAAGAAGCTAATATTTACAGAAGAGTTACTATGTGGCAGGCAATCAACTATCATTGTACATACCACTATCCTATTTAATGTGCATAAAACCATGAGTCATGAAGTTATTTTACAAATGGGAAAACTGAGGCTCAGTGCAGTGAAGTCACTTTCCCAAACTCAACTAGTGAGTGAGCCCCATATCTCAGATCCTATCAAGGGCTCCACTTCTCTGGCCTTTTCCCATGGTCCAATCTGTGTTCTAGGTTGCACATTCTCTCACTGGTTGGTTTTAACTCTGCTCACAAAAGGGACTCGTGTTTTCCCCTCCATTCTTAACTTCTCTCATGAGATTTGTCACAGCCTGGTGGCTAAGAAGGCATTTTTTTTTCTTCCGAAAATTTTATTGGGGGAAAACTACAAAACATTTACAGTACAATGTTTACAGTCACAATTTGTAGTGAGCTGATTTCCCAAAATATATTACCACTCAAGTTGACTTATCTTGTTACATTCAAAAA
>CAUYRT010028574.1:0-40033 GCA_963574885.1 Lepilemur ruficaudatus
CCAACTAAAAATATATATATATAAAAAAAAATTAGCCGAGTATGGTGGCGCATGCCTGTAGTCCCAGCTACTTGGGAGGCTGAGGCAGAAGGATTGCTTGAGCCCAGGAGTTTGAGGTTGCTGTGAGCTAGGCTGATGCCAGGCACTCTACAGCCTGGGCAATAGAGTGAGACTCTGTCTCAAAAAAAAAAAAAAAAAAAAAAATGGCCCCATTGTTCCCTTCTCTGTACTAGCCCTTTGTAATGCTACTTTGCAACTCTTGCCACCAGAAGGTGGTTATCTGTTTCCCTACTCCTTGAATCTGGGCTGGTTTTGTGACTTAGGCAGCTAGAATGGCACAAAAGTGATGATGTATCAGCTCTAAGTCTTGGACTCAAGTGACTGTGCAGCTTCCAATCTTACTCTTAGAATCCTGCTGCCATTATATGGATGAATCTGGGCTAGCCTGCTGGTTGATGAGAAACATATAACCTCATCAACCCCACTTTCAACCCAGTCAATAAATGGCTAATAGCCATATGTATGAGTGAGGCCATCCCAGGTCAGGCAGCACCCAGTTGACTGATTGGCCTAACACGAATGAATGATTAACTGGGCTAGACCCAGAGAAGCAGAACCATCCACTCATCCCTAGACTTGTGAGTAATGATAAGGATTATTCTTTTAAGCTACTAATTTTGGGGTGAGTTTTTTTTTTTTACACAATAATAGATAACTGATACACAGTTTTCTATATTATTTTAAAAGGGACCCCTCATAACATGGCAGACTCAGGTAACAGAGATGGGGTCCCTCCCTGTAAAAACCCAAAGAAATGCTGGCTGAACTATATGGCAAGTTCAAAGGAAATAAAGGAAATCCCCAAGGGCAAGATAAGGAGAACTCAAATATGTAGCAATAAGCAAAGGCAGATATTGTAGCCTTGGGCACATAACTTTGCACACAGTTCTGGGCATTAATGACTGGGGACCAAAATTCTAATGCTCACATAAAAACAGAAGATTTGCCTGACCCACAAGAAGTAGAGAGCTAGAACTGAAAAACTTGCTATAGTAAACCTGAAACCTCAAAGAGCTGTCCTTTCCAATGGAAAAACAGACTAGAAAACATTTGTCTGCTGACTCAGTGAAAAACATAGGAAACCTGCCACTTAGCAAGTTCATAGGTAAAGAAAAAAGTTGTCCTTGAGATACCAACACTCCAAGCTTGTAAAAAACACCAACATTTCATTGTATGAAAATCCTATTCAAGGAATTAACATTAAAACTGGTTTAGGACCATTGAAAGTCCTAGAAATAAAAACTAATATAAAACATTTATTTACAGACACTTCCAAAATCCAGGATAAAAGGGCCCTCTGCTAGATATAAATTCACAATATCAACAGCAGCAAAATTTGAGGGAATAAGCCATCATAAGAGAGAGCCATCAGGCATAATAAACAAGAGACTTAGAACCCTAGGAGCTGGACCTAGTAGGACAATCTAACAGAGGCATCAAATGATTGAAGGAGTTTTAAGAAAGGAGAGGGTGATTAATATTCATAGTGAAAGAAGAAGACAATATAGGGAAAGGAAAAAAACAGATTAAAAAAACTAATAAAATTAAGAACAGACAAGATATTAGACACAGCTGCTGAGAAAATTAGTAAACTGGAAGACAAAACTAAGGATATTACCTAAAATATATCACAGAGAATATATAGCAACTACAAATGAATAGTTAGAAAATATGAAGGCTAGATTGAGAGAACCTAGAAGATAAGAATTAAGGGATGTCATGCTGCACAATTCTAAGAGCTACCACTCACAAGGAATCCAACATAAATGGTGTTTCTTGGATTTTTATAACATCCTTTATTTAATAAGAATTCCAGAGGTGAGAATAGAAAAGATAGGGGAAAAAATGATAGTAAAACAAACAAAAAATCATAATAGCTAAGAAATTTAAAAACTGAAGAAAGACACAAGTTCTCAGACTGAAAAAGTACAGAGTACTTGTCAAAATAAATAAAAATAAATTAATACCTAACCAATTTCTGAGGAACATTTAAAATATCAAAGATAATTTTTAAAATATAAAAACAATCAGAAATAAAAGACAGATGTCCTGAAAGCTAATGAGAAATAAAAATAAAAATAATAAAATAATATCTTCAAAGTGCTGAGGCAACAGTTCAGTCATTTGAAAAACCTGAACCCAGATAAATTTTCATTCAGTATGGTTCATCTACACAAGGAAAGCTCACAATGGAAAGAATATCATGCTACATTGTTAAGTGAAAAAACAAGGTACTTTTGTGTTAGGAAGCAGGGAAAGTAAGAGTGTGTGTGTGTGTGTGTGTGTGTGTGTGTGTGTGTGTATGTATTCAATTTGCTATTAATGGTATGTAAAACTGTGGGAAGAATACACGAGGAAAGAATACAATTGGTTACCTGTGGAAGGATAGAACCGAGTGAATGATGAAAGTTGTAAGAGCAAACTTCTCACTGATTATACCATGGATTATGCCTTTAACAATTTCTCTTTAATGGGAAAGCTCCTCAAAACACACAACCTAACAAGACTGGATCATGAAGAAATGGGAAATCTGAACAGATCTATAAATAGTAAGGAGATTGACTCAGTAACCAAAAATCTCCCAACAAAGAAAAACCCAGGACCAGATGGCTTCACTGGTGAATTCTACCAAACATTTAAAGAAAAATTAACACCAGTCTTCCTCAAACTAGTCCAAAATTGAAGAGGAGGAAACACTTCCAAATTCATTCTGTGAGGTCAGCATTATTCAGATACCAAAGCCAGACAAAACAATTCAAGTAAACAAAACTATAGACCAATATCCCTTATGAATATTCATGCAAAAATCCTCAAAAAAATACTATTAATAGCAAACAGAATTCAATTGCACATTAAAAGGATTATACACCATAAACAAGTAGGATTTAAATTCCTAGAGTGCAACAATGGCAAGGATGGTTCAAAATATAGAAATCAATCAATGTAATACACCATATTAACAGAATGAAGTAAAAAATCCACATGATCATATGAATTGCAGAAAAAGCCTTTGGTAAAATTCAACATATTTTATGATTAAAAAAACTCAACAAACTAGGAATTGAAGGAAACTACCTCGACATAATAAAGGCCATATACAAAAAGCCCACAGATAACACCACACTCAAAGGTGAGAGACTGAAAGCTTTTCTTCTAAGGTCAGGAGCAAGGCAAGAATGCCCACTCTCACCATTACTATTCAACATAGTAGTGGAAGTCTTTTAGACAAGCAATTAGACAAGCAAATAAACCCAACAAACAAAAAGAAACAAAAGACATCCAAACTGGAAAGGAAGAAGTAAAATTATCTGTTTGCAGACAACATGATCTTATACGTAGAAAACCCTAAAGTTTCTGTGCGTATACACACAAAACACCAAAGAACTGTTAAAACTAATAAACAAATATAGGTGACTCTTGAACACCACGGGTTTGAACTATATGGGTCCATTTACATGCAGTTTTTTTCGATAAGAATATCGGAAACATTTTTGGAGATATGTGACAATTTGAAAAATCTCACAAACTGCATAGTCTAGAAATATCAAAAAAATTAAGAAAAAGATATATCATGAATGCATAAAAGATGTGTAGATATTAGTCTATTTTATCCTTTACTATCATAAAATATACACAAATCTATTATAAAATGTGAAAATTTATCAAAACGCATGCACACAAATACAGGTTGTACATGGTGCCATTCGAAGTCTAGAAAAATGGAAACGTGGTATTAAATTATAACTGCATAAAATTAACTGAAGTGTATACTATGCTACTGTAATAATTTCATAGCTACCTCTTGTTGCTATTGTGGTGAGCTCAAGTATTACAAGTACCCACCTCAAATGCTGTGTGATGCTAAGTACCTCTGCAGGAGCAGTTTGCTTCTCCTTTAAATTGCATATTGTAGTAAAAAGTAGTCTCTCATGGTTCTTTCTCATCATGTTTAGTGCAATACCATAAACCTTGAATAACACCATGGGACCTACATGAAGTGCCACTAGTGATGCTGAAAATGCTCCCAAGAAGCAGAGAAGAGTCATGACATTACAGGACAAAGTTAAATTGCTTGATATGTACCATGGATTGAGGTCTGCATCTGTGGTTGCCCATTTCAAGATAAATGAATCCAGTGTAAGGACCAACATAAAAAAAGAAAAGGAAATTCATGAAGCCATTGCTATAGCTATTTCAGCTGGCACAAAAACCTTGCACTTTTTTCAAAATACCTTTTTATATTGCATTGAAAATTTAGTTTTTACCTGGGGGCAGGATTGCTATAGTAAAGACATACCTGTAGAGTCTGATATGCTTTAAGAGAAAGTGAAGTCATTATATGACAACTGAAAGCAAAAGGAAGGTAAAGGATCTAATGCTAAAGGATTTAATGCCAGCAAAGGGTGGTTTGATAATTTTAGAAAGAGATTTGGCTCAAAAAAATGTCATGATAACAGGAGAAGCAGATTCTGCTAAGCAAGAAGCAGTAGACAAGTTTCCAAATGCCATTAAGAAAATGGTTGAGAAGAAAGGATATCTGTCTGCACCGGTTTTTAATGCAGATGAAAGCATCCTATTCTGGGGGGAAAATGCCACAAAAGACATTTACTAGTGAGGAAGAGAAGAGAGCACCAGGATTTAAGGCAGGAATGGATAGACTGACTCTACTGTTTTGTGCAAATGCAGTTGGGTTTATGATCAGGACTGCCTTCGTGTATAAAGCAGCTAGTCCCTGAGGCCTTGAAGGAAAAAGATAAATACCAGCTGCCAATCTTCTTCTTGCACAATAAGATGGTTTGCACAATGAAAACCCATTTTCTGGATTAGTTCCACTGATGCTGTGTCCCTGAAATCAGGAAGTACCTTGCTAGTAAGGGACTGTTTTTTAAAGTTCTTTTGATATTGGACAATATCCCTGGGCCACCCAGAACTTCATGAGTTCAACACTGAATGCATTTAAGTGACCTATTAATATTTACCTCCAAACACAATGTCTCTGGTTCAGCCTCTGGATCAGAGGGTCATAAGGAACTTTAAGGCTCATACTCATGGCACCCTATGGAAAGGATTGTCACTGCTATGGAAGAGAACACCAATAGGCAGAACATTATGAAAATGTGGAAAGATTACACCACTGAAGTTGCCTTTGTTATAGAAAAAACCATGAAGGCCATCAAGTCCGAAGCAATAAATTCCTGCTGGAGAAAACCGTATCCAGATGTTGTGCATCTTCACAGGATTCACGACAGAGCCAGTCAAGGAAATCATGAAATATATTGTGGATATGGCAAAAAAGGGGGGTGTGTGTGTGTGAAGGGTGTCAAGATATGGATCTTGGAGAAATTCAAGAGCTAAAAGACACCACACCAGAGAAGTTAATGGAAGACGACTTGGTGGAGATGAGAGCTCCTGAATCAGTGCCAGAAGATGAGGAAGAAGATGTAGAAGAAGCAGTGCCAGAAAACAAATTAACATTAGACAGTCTGGCATAAGAGTTCTGATTATTAAGATTGCTTCTGACTTCTTTTACCACATGGACCCTTCTATAATATGGGAACTGAAACTAAAGCAAATGGTGTAAGAAGAATTGGTACCACATAGGAACATTTTTAGAGAAATGAAAAAGCAAAACAATTACAACGTATTTCAGTAAAGTTACACTAAATGTGCCTGACTCTCCTTCATTCCATTCTACCTCCTTCACCCCTTTGGCCTCTGCCACCCCTGAGACAATAAAACCAATCCCTCTTCTTCCTCCCCCTCCTCAGTCTATTCAATAGGAAGATGATGAGAATGAAGACTTTTATGAGATCCACTTCCACTTAATGAATAGTAAATATATTTTGTCTTCTTTATGATTTTCTTAATAACATTTTCTTTTCTCTAGCCTACTTTATTGTAAGACTACAGTATATAATATATACAACATACAAAGTATGTGTTAATCAACTATGTTATTGATAAAGCTTCCAGTCAACAGGAGGTATTAGTAGTTTTGGAGAGTCAAAAGTTATACATGTTCTTTTGACTGCAAGGGGTGTTGGCATTCCTAATCCCTAAGTTGTTCAAAGATCAACTATGCAGTAAAGTTGCACGATACAAAACCAATATGCAATGATCAGCTGTATTTCTATATACTAAAAATGAATAAGGAAAAATGAAAAAGAAAGGCTGAAAACAATTCAATTTAAAATGGCATGAAAATGAATTACATACTTAGGAATACATTTAACCAAGGGGGTGAAAGACTTATAAGCCAAAAACTATAAAACATTGCTGAAAAAAAATTAAAGATGAGGCCGGGCGCGGTGGCTCATGCCTGTAATCCTAGCACTCTGGGAGGCCGAGGCGGGTGGATAGCTCAAGGTCTGGAGTTCAAAACCAGACAGAGCAAGAGCGAGACCCCGTCTCTACTATAAATAGAAAGAAATTAATTGGACAACTAAAAAATATATGTAAAAAATTAGCCAGGCATGGTGGCGCACGCCTGTAGTCCCAGCTATTCAGGAGGCTGAGGCAGAAGGATTGCTTGAGCCCAGGAGTTTGAGGTTGCTGTGAGCTAGGCTGATGCCACGGCACTCTACAGCCCGGGCAAAAGAGTGAGACTCTGTCTCAAAAAAAAAAAAAAATTAAAGATGATACCAATAAATAGAAAGACATCCAGTGTTTATGGATTGGAAGACTTAATATTGTTAAGATGTCAGTATGATCTAAAACAATTTACAAATTCAATGCAATCCCTCTCAAAATCCCAATGATATTTTTTCCAGAAATAGAAAAACTTATTCTAAAATTCATATAGACTATCAAGGAATCCCAATTAGCCAAATAATATTGAAAAAGAAGAACAAAGTTGAAGATCTCACACTTTCTGATTTGAAAACTTATTACAAAGCTACAGTAATCAAAATAGTGTGGTACTGGCATAAAGACATATAGCCCAGTAGAATTCAGAAATAAAACCTCATATGTATGATCAAGTGATTTTTGACAAGGGTACCAAGATGATTCAAGGGGAAAAGATAGTCTTTTCAACAAATGGATTGGGAAAAATGATATCCACATGTGTAAAAATTAGGTAGCACTCTTATTTTACACAATATACAAAAATTAACTCAACCTGGATCAAAGACCTAAACATAAGAGCTAAAACTATAAAACTCTTAGAAGAAAATATAGAGGAAAAGCTTCATGACATTGCATTTGGCAATGATTTCTTGGATATGACACCAAAAGCACAGGTAACAAAAGAAAAAAATAAGTAAATTGGACTACATGTAATAATAAATACAATTTAGCAAGTTTTAGTAGAATTTAGTGAATTTTAAATTTAGTAAACTGGTAAATTTAAAACTATTGCACATCAAAGGACACAATCAACAGAGTGAAAAGGAAAACACAGAATGAGGAAAATATTTGCAAATCATGTGTCTAATAAGGGGTTAATATCTAGAATATACAAAGAACTCCTACAACTCAACAACAAAAACCAAACCACCCAATTAAAAAACGGGCAAAGGACTTTGCTATGGTTTGTCCCCACCAGATCACTTGCTGAAATTTAGTCCCCAAGGTGGTGGTGTTGGGAGGCGGGGCCTAGTGGGAGGTGTTTGGGTCATGGGGGCAGATCCCTATGAATAGATCAATGCCCTCCCTCTGGGCTGGTGAGCTCTCACTTTATTATTTCCCAGTGAGAGCTGGTTGTTGAGAAAAAGGCTTGCAACTCCCCTCCTTTCTTGCTTCCTCTCTCACGTGTTTATTGGCCATTTGTATATCTTCTTTAGATAAATGTCTGTTCACGTCTGCCTTAGTCCATTTTGTGTTGATTGAAAGGAATGCCTGAGACTGGGTAATTTATAATAAAAACAAGTTTATTTGGCTCACGGTTGCACAAGAAGCTTGACACCAGCATTTGCATTTGGAGAGGCGGATGGCAAGGTGGGGCCAGAGTGTGCAGAGATCAAAACGGACTAAGACGGACTTGAACAGGCATTTCTCTAAAGAAGATATGCAAATGGCCAATAAGCCCATGAAAAGATGCTCAACATCACTAATCATTGGGGAAAGTGTTGAGAATCCTAAATTTGATTGGTTTGAAGAACATGTGAAGAGTTTGACTAAATGATAAATGCCAATATTAAATCTGCTAGAGTTTCACGTACAAGATGAAGAGACAACAGCCACAATTGGTTAAAGACATGATTTCCTTAAACGTGGTTTAAGAAATATGGATACTTTAAAGCTATCCCCTTGAAAATAAGAATAGATATTATCTTATCTAGAGATAAAGGATGAGATGTGGAATGGAGGTTCAGTCTTTATTTAGTTCATTAAACATATAAGGCTATAAAACAGATGACATAAGAAGCTTCCATGGGCTGGGCACGGTGGCTCACACCTGTAATCCTAACACTCTGGGAGGCCGAGGCGGGCAGATGGTGTGAGCTCAGGAGTTTGAGACCAGCCTGAGCAAGAGCAAGACCCTGTCTCTACTAAACAAACAAACAAAAAAACAAATAGAAAGAAATTAGCTGGACAACTAAAAAAATACACAGAAAAAGTTAGCTGGGCATGGTGGCGCATACCTGTAGTCCCAGCTACTCTGGAGGCTGAGGCAGTAGGATTGAGCCCAGGAGTTTGAGTTTGAGGTTGCTGTGAGCTAGGCTGACACCACGGCACTCTAGCCTGGGCAACAGAGTGAGACTCTGTCTCAAAAAAAAAAAGAAAGAAAGAAAGAAAAAAGAAAAAAGAAGCTTCCATGATTCTATTAACACGTACATTAGAAGGAACTTCCAGGTGTTGCTGTAAATCCTCACTGTATTGTTTCAGTGGTATTAATTTAATGCTGATATACTCTAGATAGTTCTACATTGTTAACTTATCAATTCTGTTTTGTTTTGCTCTGAGGCTTTAGATTTGACATTGCACTTGACTTTTACATGTGCCAGGGAAAGGATGGATTGGAATCTACTCCAAATCCAAGCATTGTGAGTAACTCTTGCTTATATTCTTCAAAAGCCAAATGATAGTTCATTTCCCCTATTCCCATTCAATAGGAGCACCAGATTCACTTAGCTACAATGATTTCAAAGAGTAGAATTGCATTGACCTTAACTGATTTCAAAATGCTTTTTATTTCTGCTTATGTTGAACACTTTACAATTTAACAGAATTATTATTTGGAAGGTAAAATTGACAGCTCTTGAAATGAAAAAGGCAAATATGTGAAGGAGATAAAACTGTAAATCAAGTATTTGGGAAGTGGAAACCAGAATCCAATTTGCATTAAATTTACAAAAAGGTTTATACTCTTTCCGTAAATCCTTTTTTTTGTAAAAACGTTACACATGAGAGGAACATTTTCTAAGTCAATATTTTCAGATGGTGGTTTTAAGCCTAAAGTCGGCTTGTTTCTGGAAAGTAAATCTTTTACAACTGCCTTGTTACCCAGAAAGCTTTTTAAAAGTCAACACTTTGAAGACTTTCGTTTGCATGGGCACACACTGATGCTTAGATGTTCCTGTGTCTAAGGCGGCCACTGTCGTCCTGATAACCAGTCATTTTTTTCCATCTTTAGAAACCTACCACAAAACGACCAGATCCAACAGACCCGAAGCTCTGTGCGTGTGAATGAACATTCCCTTTTGCTTCATACCTGAATGCGGTACATCCACTTGTACACTGTGTTTGCATATTTATACTTCTGTTCATCGTTACTTCTCACGTTACATAATTGATTTGTGTTGAACACAAACCATAAATAAAAAGAAATAACTGTCCGAAAGAGCCAAAAAAAGGGGGGTAGGGGGGAGTCATAGTTATTAACAAATTGGCTTTATTAGAACTTTGCAAACAGTTAAATGATGCCAGTTCTATATACCACAGTCACGTGATATGTAAAATGGAAGATCAGTTATTTTTCAATATTGGATTGTTTTAATCCAACTCATGGATCCAAGGAAAGCTTTGGAAGTTCAGCCTGTCTAAAGTAAAGCACTTAACCCTATTTTGAATGCTACTGTAAGTTCAATTAAATCATTTAACAATGATGACATACTTATTTGCTTTTCTATGGATAATATAAATAAAAATTAAAGCAAAACACAGCATCATAGTAAAAACAATGTTCTCACTGAATGAAATGAGCCTATGGAGCAAAATTGTACGTAGAATTGGTTAAAAAATGATACAGGCCATCATTCTGTACAAATAACCTACAATATTCTATCAATAAAAATCAAAGCTATATTTGTTAAAATTTACACAAACACATGACCAATTTTTTTTTAACAAGGCTAATGTTGAATTTTAAAAAAATCTTGGCATGAGGATGTGAGATTTATCTCTTTGCTGCCCATAATCAACCCAATATTAGAAATTTTTAAGCCTTTGAATTATTATTATGGAAATGAACGTAAGTATCCTATGATATATTGAACTTTTATTTATTTACTTATTTAGAAATAAGAGCTCTAAATTTGACTGAATTTCACTAAAAATCAGTTAGAAATCTTTAATTAAAGTACACAGCAAATGGAAAGCTACCAAAGTGCAGCTTTTAAAGTTTCTGGAGAACCGGTATTAATAGAAACAAAGCTTGCAAACAAGATGTTGAAAGATATTCTTGTTAAAATAAGATGGATCTGAACAAATAAAATAATGATCACTCAAACAGTATATGAAATTTGGTTTGGAGAATTGGTAGACCTTAGAATATCTCAACATCGAGGAAGAATATTTTGGTGAGGTTTCTGTTTTTAATTAGATAAATTGATGTTCTGTGCTGGAATAAAGTAAAATTCAGAAAATCTACCATTTTTCAATGTTTAAATTTAGTGAAGCATTAAAAAGAAAAATAGAGATCATCTTTATAGTAAACTTTGTTCACTTTGTTTTTAAAAGTATTTGAAAAAAAAGTTACTCTGAATGGAAGTTGAAAAGAGTATCTGTGAAATATTTAATTTTTTCAATACAAAAAAACAGAATTAAGAATATTCTCCATCTAGCATAAATTGCCCTGTTCTTACCAGTTACCTCAGCATCTGTAAAACTGGATATTTTCTCAACTAAAAAAAAAAAATTTTTGCTACAAAAAGCATCAATTAATATGTTAAGAATTTCAAATTTATTAGCCATAAATAATAACTTTGAATATCTTGGTAATTTTTTATGAAAAAAAAGCACACACACACAAAAATTAAATTAGGTCAGGCATGGTGGCTCATGCCTGTAATCACAGTGTTTTGTGAGGCCGAGAAGGGAGGATCACTTGAGGCCAGGGGTGCAAGACCAGCCTGGGCAACATAGTGAGATCTCGTCTCTACAAAAAAATTATAAAAAATATTAGCCAGGTGTGGTAGCACACAACTGTAGTCCCAGCTACTCAGGAGGCTGAGGAAGGAGGATGAGAATGGGTGACAAAAAATAATTAACTGATACTGAAAAATATATTCTTCAGAAAAATACTAATGACACAGTATTAGAGTTAAAAATGGCTCAGAATGAATAGGTGGAACACAGAGGATTTTTAGGACAGTGAAGCTACTCTGCACGAGTAGATATTAATAGATATTAGTAGATATTAATAGATGTCATGGTAGACATTAATAAATGTCACCATACACTTGACCAAACCTGTAGACTGTACAATACCAAGAATGAACCATAATGTAAACTATGGACTTTGGGGATAATGATGCAGGTTCATTAATTGCAACAAATCCACCATTCTGGTGGGGGACGTGGATAATGAGGGAGTGCAGGCGGGGGGCATATGGAAAAATCTCTGTACCTTCCACTCAATTTTGCTGTGAATCCAAATTTCCAAACTCCTTTTAAAAAAATATTAAAAATATTAAAGCATAAAAAGTGAAGTTGCTAAAGGCATAAAAACCTAATAAATGAATCTGTAGAAATGTAAGCCAGAAAAATGTTACGATCAATCAAGATATCACATTCATAAAGTATTACTATTTTTGTATTGTATAAAATTCTGACACCAAAAATAACATTTTTGTAAGTTTGTTTCATTACTTACGTACACAATTACACATATTACATTTTATAAGGAATAAAATATTTGTAAAGGAAAAAATGACTAAGAAACTGATTAAATGAGAATAATTATTTTGAGAATGTTATTTTTAATGGTCAGATAGTCAATATACAGACATTTAAATTTTTTTGCATTAATGTACAAGCATATGATCTTCTCAGTTTATTTGAAAGGATTTTGAAAACATTTTTAGCACAATAGTTTTTGTTATTCTATTAATACAACAAAGCCTTTCTCAGTCAACAAATACTTTAAAAATATACACCAAATTATTTTAGCACTCCTTTCTCCTCTCCAAAGGGTGCTGCCAGCCTCTTTTTGAGGACTGTTAAAAGAATCCTATGTGTTCTGAAAGCAGTGTTTTTAAAAAGGGCCGCAACAGTGTTTTGAGCAAAGGCAATAGAATAACCACGGAATTTCTGCAGGGACACACTTGAAAAGGGACAACACTCACGTCAGCACAATGCAAAAAGGAAAAAGAAACAGTTCCATTGACTCAGTTCCTTGTAAAAGGAAAGGGTTTGTTCTAAAGTAGATCCTACAAACAAACCAGTCTACGTAAATTACTTGCAGATCTTTAAACACTGAATCCAAATTTCTGAGAGTGAAACCCAAAAATCTGCATTTTGAAGCGCTCCCCAGGAAATTCTGATGGGTAACCAGTGAGCCTGCTGAACCAAGTGACTACTAAAATCTCTTCTTTGAGTGACTTTCTACGATTCCATAAATGTCTGCTCTACGGTGTTCTGGAAGAGCTGGGACATGGCTGTCATCCAACACTACTGAGCACCTGTTCTGTGTAAGACACCAGGCTGTATGACACTTTGCACTGAACTCATGCTGCTTTCACAGTATATTTGATAGGAGAGTTTTTCTAGACTTGCCTGTAGGCTTCCCCCCTTTCCATTAATCTAAGCTTTCCTTGGGTGGTGGGGGGGAGAAACAAGTTTTTCCAGGCCCATTCGACTATAAAAGTGGAGAACTGACACCATTCCTCCCCCCCACCACAGTGGCCATGCTCACAGGCAGAGCTGTGGTTTTCATTTGCAAAGTGAAGAATAAAGCTTGAGACATATTCATCACTAGAAATGCTGTTTGTAGTGTATAGGTACATATTCATTTGTTTTTTCCCCTGACCCTTAGACATTTATTGTATTTTTTCTCCTGTTAAACAAGCTATATAGGCTCGATACAGAGAATTCTGAAAAGGTAGAAAAGTAAAATAATAAAATTAAGTAAAAATAATCTAAAATATTACCTTCAAGAGAAAGTTAACAACTTTGAGCATTCTGGTTTGTAGTTTGTATATTCTCCTAGTCTATTTTTTTTTTATTCTCCTAGTCTTATTTAATTGCATCTATGAACTTTTTAAAAACAAAAGTGGAATGCTATTTTATATATGACTTTAATTTTTTAAAAATTAGTATTGTGAACACGTGCAAGGAGTGTTTCTTTTTTTTTTTTTTTTTGAGACAGAGTCTCACTTTGTTGCCCTGGCTAGAGTGCCGTGGCATTAGCCTAGCTCACAGCAACCTCAAACTCCTGGGCTCAAGCGATCCTCCTGCCTCAGCCTCCTGAGTAGCTGGGACTACAAGCATGCATTACCATGCCTGGCTAATTTTTTCTATATATTTTTAGCTGTCCAAGTAATTTTCTATTTTTAGTAGAGATGGGGTCTCACTCTTGCTCAGGCTGGTCTTGAACTCCTGAGCTCAAACGATCCTCCCACCTCGGCCTCCCAGAGTGCTAGGATTACAGGCGTGAGCCACCGCACCCAGCCTAAGGAGTGTTTCTTAAACTGATTTTTCTATTGTCACTTTTACTGGAGATTAAAGTCTCAAATTCTATTTTTTTAACTTACCAGGGGGAGAGTTGAGATATCTCATTAAAACTTGGCTGAGCTCTTTCTAGCACAGCTTACTGACATAACTAGCTTCCTGCTAAAATCAACAGCTTCCACTAACAAGACATATACATTAATGCCCCACAGCCCTGTGCATGGTGAGAGAAATGACCATTACTTCCTTATAAAATGTGAACACAGTGCGTGTCACCTGAGATGTGTCAGCTGTTTGGAAATGCAAGATTAGAAAATCAAATTTCATGTATACATTTCCACGAACCAATAGTCAAAATCAAAGGACAACCTTCTGTGTCACACTGAACTCCGGAAGCAAGTGTCAATAAGATATGCCCCGCTGTGAACAAAAGTTGCTGGAATCTGGAAGAATCTTCTCCTAGCCAAGGGTGCCTTTGAGGTTCACTCCAAAAGCTGAGCTACCACTGGGGACACCTGGCCTCATCATTTTGAGTGCCTAAAGCGCAGCAGCTCCAGTTCCTGAGCACTAATATAAATTTTGCAAACCATACACCCACAACTGGCATCACATACAAAACTCACATGATGTCTTTTCTACTAGAGTGTATTGTTGGCTAATTGCTCTCAGTCATTAAGCTGGAAGAGACATACTGGGGAGACTGCTTTGGAGGAGTTCGGAACCGCAGTGCACAGAGAACCAGATGATTTAATTATTTCTCACATTGCTCTTTCCTTTGTAGTTAATTAGCAAACATTCCTTTCTCCACTTTATCTCTTTGTTGAGGTCATATCAGCAATTATCTGCCCTGCAGTCTATGCAAAACTATCTGAATAATTCATAATGCAGAAGAGTTTATCAACATTCTTCCATGTTCCATTGCCCAAGGATGATTAGTGATGAAATATTGCACATATACGGAAAAACAGAGAGGTAAACAAAACCACCCAGATTTATGAGAGGTTAAACTTCTACCATAGATGCTTAATATATTTTTAACAAAGCTCTTCAGTCATCACTGCCACATTAACAAGAACACTGGCCTTTTGCCATAACTTGTTTTCTGAACATATTCTTGCATGTTAGTCTTTTTCAGATTTCTCGGAAGTGGTCACACACCTGTCAGCTCCATGGTCTTTCTTCTTCCAATTTGGCCTGCTCCCCAGGTGTGTGACCGTGTGGTGCAGTGGTTGCTGCATGGCTTTGAAGTCACATGGATCTGAGTTCCAATCCCTGCCTACTGCTGGGCAAATGTGAGCAAGTGTCTGTGCCTGAAATTCTCATTAATAAAACAGGAATAATAATACCCATCTTGTTGTTATAAATGGTATTAACATAAGGTGGTGTAACAAAGCATTAGAACAGTGCCTGGCACACAGTAAGTGATTATCAGCTTGTGTGTCTGTTGTATACACTGAACAACCCTTCTACAGCTTGGGTCCACCTCCAGCTGCAGCTGTATTTACCAGGAACCAGTCAGCCACTATCCTGATAATTAAAAACTCCTTATTTGTGGACTTAACTGATACATGTCACTTCTGTCTGTGAGGCCAGATTTAGACCAGTGAAATGGCAGTCTTTTTTTTTTTTTTTTATTAACAACTGGAGGTGACTTACTCCCATGCCTCTGATTTCAAAAACATGATAGAATTTTTATAGAGCTTTATAGCACTTACCTTTATGTAAAGTCAAATGTAAGATAAGAGAACAGTTGTTTATAACTATGAAGCAAGCCCTTTCATGAACATAGGCATTACTTAGCTGTCTCTATTTCTGTGAGCATCTCCTCTTCCTACTCTTAGATGTACCTCTTATTTATCATTAAAGCAAACTGCTTTTAAAAGATCACATTTTTTGACTCTGTGGTTCTCAACAATAACTGAGCTTCAAACTTACCTGTGTTGTTTAAGATTAGATACATACACATTTAAAATAAATATGTATGTTTATATTTTAAAATGTAAAGGTGAATAGAAACATACACCTACCCAACCCAAAACATACTGAGACTCCCTGGTCATCATGGGGTGAACAGGAGGGGTTAATGTTCCACCCAGGGGAGACTGTTACAGACTTACAGTTGAGAATCCCATTCGGTTAACTACTTAAAATGGTTCCTATCTGAAGGACAGTTTATGATTTTGGAATTAATCAGAAAGTCTTTTTTTTCTTAAGTAATTTTGCAGGCAAGATGCTGCTATTCCAACTCTTCTGTTGCAAATTATGTCTTCTATAGGAATGAAGCATCCACATGGTTCATCCAAGCACATTGTAAATCAAAACACATGTCCATGGCTGGAATGACAGCATCAGGACCATCTAACTGCATTCCACAGGAATGAGTCTGCCTGACACCATGCAAAGTGATGGTAAACAACCACCCTAAAGAAATCTACGAAGAATAGCCAAAAAAACCCCAAACAAACAAAAAAAATGAATTTAACCCAATTTTCTAAGATAAAAAATTAGTATAATGCACACACTCCATCCTTTTGTGAACAAAACACTGCTACTCAGCGTTACAAACTGGCCTAAGAGTGCACTGACATGAAGCCTAGACTTGGTGGCAGTGCTTCCAGTACGCCCCTTCCCTCTCCCCTTCTTGTTTATTCCCAACAGCTATATCATCTTGCAAGTACCTGGGCAGGGAAGTGCTTATTGACTGATCTTGAAAGCAATAATGCATCTAAAGCTGCAGACCATTATAAAACCATGCTTCTCTTTATTTATTCCGGTTGCCATGGCAGGAGGAAAACAAAAAGCAACTGTGTTTCAAAGCAACAGCAATAAAAGAAGCAACATTCTTGCAAGCAGGCAAATCTTCCAGAGTAAAAGTTGTAAAGCCCATGTAGATTGCCCCAACAGAGAGGATGACTGTTAATGGTGCTATGTGGAGACAAACTTGAGACCAACACAAGCTGCTGTTAGAAGCTGCTAATTTTTATGCTTTCTTTTAGCTTCCTGCTGCTAAGTTTCTCTTTCAATCAGACAGTGCAATCTATGGGGCTTTTCGGGCCACCTAATTCAAGGAAATCAGGAACTGGAGCAGGGTCAGAATGCTGGCTGATGCATTTCAACAAACAGGAACCTGGAATTTGGGTTACTGAGATATTAAACCTCGTAAGCCAGCTCTATCCCTCAGGGCAGAGTCAGCAGGTAAAATGTCCTTGATGGCTGGGTTTTCTAGGGTCTGTGGCAGGCAACCTCAATGCTGCATCCCTCTCCCTCCGCGAAATCAGGGCCACCATCTTTAATTACTGAAATAGTAGTGTACTTTCCCCCCACTGCAACCTCAGTCCTTAATTTGTCACTTTTGTCTTGCATTCAAGTGCCTTGGCCTGTGTCGACTGCAGGCAGCACTTTGATTTCCTTTTCTATAAAGGCTCCAAGTACCACATCAGTAGTTTCTGCAAATCCAGCCCAGTGACTTATTCTCCTGGAATAAACTCTAAGGCCCCCCATCACAAAACAGTGCAGAACTGGGCATAGAAAGAATAATGAAAGCAGTAGTTTCTATTAATTTTTTTCAGTGGATTTACCTAGAGCAAAAATAGCATCTTGGCTTTGGACTTGCCCCTGTATTCATTCATCTTGGTGCTTTTAACCTTTTATTGTAGGTAGATTCCCCTCTACCTAAAAAACCAAAGGGAAAAAACCCAATTCTTTAATATACTTACATCCTGTTATGCTTTCTCAGGCTGCTCATTTTTATACCACGCCTCATCTTTGGTTGCCAACATCGTACTTTGAACGAAAAGGGGGAGACAGGTCAAGTGGAAGTTATCCCTGACCTAAAAAGAAGACACCCCCACGTACATCTTCTAGGCAGTTCTGGGCTATTTCAAAAGGTCAGCGGGTCCAATTCTAGAAGAAAACACCACTTACTTCTCAACCGCCTGGGGATTGGTGAGGCATAAACAATAAATTAAATAAATTAGTTGACGAAATCTGTTAACCGCCAGTTTCTGAGAACCCAAGAGATGAACAGCAAGAGGTATCCTCAGCCTCCAGGGGCAAGAAGGGACTATCCTGATGCAATAAAAATAAAGAAATCATGAGCTCTGCAGCTTTGGAGAGGAACTATTCTCCCGCCCTGGGGTTGCCTCTGAGTCCCTGGCTGTAGGAGACCACCTAACGAGCAAGGTTGACAGCTGCCCACAACAAAGCAAGAAACCTTACTTCTCTTACTACTTGGGCCGGTGGACTGGTTTTACTCTAAAGAGTGATTTCTAATTCTTGCCTTCCTGTCCTGGCAGTTCACACTGTGCTCTATCCCAGTCTTTGTACCGAGTTAAACGACACTTACATGAACTCTGAGGGTGGTCAAGGAGCCACAAATGGGAGAAGGAGGAAGAGAGGGAATGGGGAGAGGCCATCATGCCTACTTTGGCTGGTGAGGATAGTCATGACCTTGGGGGATGGATGGTGAGGACTTTGTGCAGATAATATGTGAGATGTGACTGTAAAATAAAACCATCCATTTTACTGCCTGGCTGGTGAAGCCAACTGTATCACTGTGCTGCCATACCGAATATGGATATGAACCACAGGTCTTTTCATTATTTTTTAGCCCCTGCTCTTCCTAGGCAGCCTCCCTTGGTCACTCTCCAGCCATCTGTTACAGCCAAAATTCTGTGGCCCTTGAAGTAAGAGAGCCCTGGCCATTGGCTACCTAGTGTTTTGCCTTCTGAAATCCTTGTATTTCCTTCTGAATTCACGCACTCAGAATTTGGCATTATATTCTTAAATGATAATGTCCTCCAGTTTACACCCATTCAAAAAGGATAAGTGAGCAAGACTAATTAATCTAGGCAATGGCGATGAGCCCTAGGGAAATCAGATCCTCTCACTGCCCCATAACCATGGACCACTGAGAAGTTGCCTCAGATGGCAGGAAGCCCAAAGGCTAGTCCATGCTCTATCCCTAATAGCCATTTAATTTTGGGAAAAGACCTGTCTTCCCTCTGGACTTTAGTTTTCTCCTCTTTAAAAATGAGAAGCTGGCTAGACAGTCATGTCTCCTTCAGGAATATGGTCTGTGCTTTGCAACTGCAAGGTTCAAGATCTGAGAATGTGTGCATGCTGAAGGGGCTTAAAATAACAGTGCTAACGCTTAAGCACTAAGTGGGTATTCATTCATTTAACCCTCTCAATAACCTTATGAGGTAAGTATTATAATTATGACCCCTATATTTTAGATGGGGAAAAAAGAGAGAGGCTGAGTAACTTGACCTGTCAAAACTAGGGTTTTTGGGGTGGTTAAACCACCGTGTATACAGGATAATCAGCAGATCTGAGGAATGAGCTTCCTTGACGTTTGCACACTTGGAAGATTAGAGAGGGAGTGTGAGAATCACCGTGAATCTGCCCATCAACAGCATTTCCAGAGAAGCAAGACCAGAACTAGAGAGTGTCCTCCCTAGTATCTGCTGGATTCTCCTGCACTATTTAGTGTCCAACACCACCATAGAAAAGCACAAGCACTTTATAACCATGGTGTAAATTAGGAGGATTCTGGCAGCAAAGCCCAGAATTGCTCAAAGATACAATGATCATCTTGGGATCTTTTTGCCACTTACTGACCCATCACTACACTGAGGCGGTCTGGGGTGGAAAATACTCAGATGACATTGGATAAGGGAATACAAGAGGCCGGACAGAGAATGACTCTTGAGGCTAGTTTAGAGAGACAAGCTGATTCCAGAAGGACTTCAAAATACAGCCTCTCTGAGGTCCTGACTGCCCTATTCTGCCCCCAGCATGGGTCACCCTTGCTGAGCGAGGTCTTTGCAGAGTAAAGAACATGCTCGCTCATTTTAAAAACAGGTCCATTGATAACCCCTACACCAAACAAGACTCTAGCAGGAAAGCTGCTTGCCCGTCCACTGCAGAAAGGGAGTGATGAGAACTTGCAATGCCATCTTGCTTCCAAGCTCATTGCATTAGGGCCCATGGGCCTGAATAGGGCTTCTTTTCAATGCTTACTTACCATAGAAAGTTTCACAGAAACATTATTGAGTGCTGTTTAGTTCTGTGCCCTTAGGGTTTTTTCCATCGTTAATCCTCTTGGAGCAGGGTGGGGCTGAGCTGGGAACAACACTACACAACGCTGGTGGCAGTCGTCCTTATGCAACTCAGCGCATCCCAAGTTCATACCACATTTTGGGGAAAATCAACACAACAGTGGCATTTAATACAGCTTCAGGCTGCCAATTGTCACTGATGCGTACTACTGGCAACTTGGAAAGAATTCTGTGTATTGACACTTTCTTTGATCCTACCAACCAAACGGCTATGTGGCATGCATGTTATTGTACTGAATGAAATACATTTCTTTCCTTTGAGCTAAAAGCACACCATTATAAGCAGCTATTGATTCTTTGCTACTATGCCATGAATTTACCTACTGTACTTTGTAACCTAGGAGAGCTATGAATCATCCTTCCTAACTTTTCAGCTTAACAAAACAGGTTACTTTTGATACAATCTCTTCTTTATCTAGATTTATTTGTTCTGAATCTTGATGCATTCTTAGGGCATTATTTCGTACTGAAGACAGAACTCCCTCAGTGTTTGTTTAATGATAATTTTCTTTCAAGCTCTTCTTCAGCGTCTGCTTACCCTTTTTTTTCTCAAGGCTTTGTATTCCTAGGAATACCTGAGTCACAGGCAGTCGGATTCCCAACATTCCACAATCACAGGCAGGGGACATATATTCTTGCCCTTCCATGGGTCACTGAAGAGTGTTAAAATTCTGATTTCTTTAGGAGTGGAGCTCTGAGACAATCTCTTACCTTGCCCTTCTTATTCAATAATTTTAATTTCCAAGAAATGCTACAGACTTCATTTAAGCACTAGTTCAGGAATTGCCACGTGCTGGGGACTGTAATGCGTGCCGGAGACACTGAGATGAAGAAACACGATTGTTCTCAGGAAGCTCACAGTGTGCTGAATAGGATAAGAAAGGTCATGATTAAATGAAGCAGGACATGCTCTAAGGAAAGGTAAGCAAGGAATTTATAGGTGTGCCAAGGAGTGCTTGACCCAGCCTGGAAGAGTTCAGAAAAACCCATCCGAGAGCCAAGAAGAGATTATCCTCGACCCGAACATTAAAAGACAAGTAGCAGTCATTCTGGTGGAGTCCAAACCAAGGATGGGTTAATGTGGATGAAGCAAAGGGGTGTAATTAAAGGGGAAGCTGGAAAGAGAGGCATGGCCAGATCATGAAAGGCTTTGTCCCTTGGGCTAAGAAATGTGAACCCTACCTTTAAAAGTAGAGAGGAGCCACCAAAGGTATCATGTATGCAATAGTATCATGTATGAAAGGACAAAATCCCTGCTAAGTTCATAAAAGTTAGTAAGATTCTGTGTGCCCATGTGCACCCCAGCAAGAGCATGGGAACACTAGCTCAGGCTTAGTGTCAATTCCTGAAGCCAGTCTACCTCTCCAGGGGACTTACTGCAATGACCTTCTTCAAGCTCTCATAGAGAGCTGTGCTTGTTCTGGTACTCTGGTCTGCAGAAGATTAAAGGATAGTGATCATCCTAGAAGCCTTCCTGGAACAAAATTTCTTTGCACAGGGTCATGCAATGAGGACTCCAGGTGGTAGAGGGCAGTGTAAATGGCATTTGTAGATGAGATGATCGTGTGTGCAAAGAGGCAGAGACACCAGCCAGCAAGCCCCACGTGTGACATATCAAATACATCAAGGAGGTGGGGGCAGGTGGCAGGCACGGAACGAGGGATCAGACGATCCACTGGCTCCCTTTGTTCCATGAAAACACTGCTACACAGAATAGTACACATCTCCCAGTTGGAGAAGCTAAGGCACAAAGAAATAAATTGTCTCAGCATGAATGTGAGGCAGTGGCAAATTAATAAATCACATGCTTCTGTTTCTAATCTCTTCTCCATGCCCAAGAATAGCCTGTTATGTCAAGTTAGACATTCTCCCTTTGAAATCATGCAGTCACAGAGCTAAAGGAAACTTGCCAATGGAAATGTCGTTACCGAAAACCAAACCAAACCAAACCAAACCAACAAACAAAAAATCTCAAGTGATGCCCAATCATCCCCTGCTGTTGCTCCTACCTGTAGTTCACGTGCACTAATGTACTTAAGGATCAACAAAGGCCTCGAAACTGCTCAGGAAAACAAAGAGACTCCTCACGATCCCTGAACAATTCTTTTTATTTTTTTCCTCTGGACATTGGCCTTTTTATTTTTCCATGAGAAATTTTGGGCCAAGTCAATGCATAAATAGTAACAGAACTTTCTGAGTGCGTGGTTACTTTTGGTTTGTCTGCCTTCACGGCACCCTGGCCTCGCTGCTCCACGACCACCCACCCTCTTCATCCTCGTGCGTATGTTTTATGATGGATTTTTAAAGTAAAGAAAAGTTTAACACTTTCAGTCCACCAAGGTGCCTCCATTTTCATCAGTGACTTCATTGGCTAGGATGTGTTGTAAACACTACAAAATAGTTTCAAATTACTGGCTCAGTCATGTTGCCCGCAAGTGACTCAGCCCAGCAAAGAAAAAAAGTTTTTGTGTTGTTCTTGTCCTGAACACACCTTCATGCTAGTACGTAACCCCTCCCTCCCTGTCCTCCCCATTAGGGCCACACTTCCTATTTTATGGTTATGATGAGGTAGACTCTGGATACTGTACAATAAATAGGTTTAATAGGTATATTTCTGCAAACATATCCACAAGTGAGGGTTTTGCAAGCATCACTCAAAACTACCTGAAGAGTATTTTCTAAGTAACTTTCTGTAAATCTTTTCATAAAGCAAAGGCCCTTTTGGGCCTTTGGGGGCAGGGAACCAAAACATTATTCCCCATCTCATGTGTTTTAAGTTCAGATTTCATGTACTAATTTAAAAAAATTATGGTGGCCCTCATTCTTTTTATCTAGTAAGCTTCATACCAACACAATAGTCAATCATGCTTTGCTCTTAAGCATACTACACAATGACATTTGAAAATGTGGGCTCCCGAGACAGAAAAGTTCCTCCATGAGTCAGTAGCCAAGCCCAGTAAAAAGATCTCATGGTTCCAACTAATTAGCCCACAGCCTTTCGTATCCAGTTCTGCTTTCTCAGTGGTTCTCTAACAGTCTAATTTCTGGTTGGGAACTGAGAATGGGTTGGTTTCCAATTCTGTAGCAGGGCAGTGCTAGCCTAGGTACCCCGTGCTAACAGCAGTGGACAGAGTAGCTGAGCCTGGGGATCTGGAGTGGTGAACTCTTTCCCACCTTGGCCCCGTTCCACCCTCTAACCCACGAGGTCCCAAAGGATGTAACATATGAGCAGAGAACAAGACTTGGCAAAGGGAGAGAGGTGCTGTTAATGGGGCTCCGACCTCAAACCCTGACGTCTCATCTGGGACTTTCTCCCCAGGTGCAGTCCCGGATTCCATACTTTAAAAAGCATGGCATGGCCAGGCGTGGTGGCTCACGCCTGTAACCCTAGCACTCTAGGAGGCCAAGGCGGGGAGAATTGCTTGAGCTTAGGAGTTCGAGACCAGCCTGAGCAAGAGCGAGACCCCATCTCTACAAAAAATAGAAAAATTTAGCTGGGAGTGGTGGTGCATGCTTGTAGTTCCAGCTACTCGGGAGGCTGAGGCAGGAGGATGGTTTGAGCCCTGGACTTGGAGGTTGCAGTGAGCTATGATGGCACCACTGCACTCTAACCCAGGTGACAGAGGGAGGCTCTGTTTCAAAAAAAAAAAAAAGCATGGCACACAGGCATATGTCTCCTCTACCCCGCCTCCACCGCCACTGCCATTAGGTAACCAGTGATCTAAGTTAAGGCCTAAGGCCAGTGGTGTGCTGAAGCTGGCTTGTACCAGCTTGTGAGAACTCAGTGTTAAATTTTCAGGAATTCTGCAAACCAACTGTTAAAAATGGCCATTACTGAAAGTTAGATTATATAAGCCTCTCATTAAATTGTATCAAAAACAAAGATATTGAATACCCAAAGCTCGTCATTTCCTAAGCATTTACTCTTATCTACATTACTGAGGTTTTTTACACCTGTCGTCTCTTTAATGGTGGGAATGGTATACAACAGTGTGGGGCTACACATCTCCTCACAACTCCATCCTCAGTGACATCACACTGGAATCCTAAAATCAGGGCATCTATACCATGGAAATCAGCAAACACTACAACTTTGCGCTTGATTTATTATTGATTGTCTCTAGACTTAAAATGATGGAGAAAATGTAAATAATGCAGATTAAACTTAAAAATGTCATGTCTGTAAGCTGGTACGCTATGAATAGCACAACATTTGAGAAAATATTCTTCCAGTATTTGAAAAGTGCCTGATTCAATAAAGAGAATACTCTCTTCATTGACAAACAAGTGGAATTCCAACATGAGACTTTGTTGTTTTAACTTTCATCTTACTCTTTTGTGTAAAGAAAAATATGAACCAACATTCAGATCAGTAACCATATTTATTCATCAACTGCAACCACAGTTTGGCCATAGATAAGAGTTCCATAAAGCATTCTGTAAGAATCAATTAGCTATATAAAATTTACAATAAAGAGTATCATATGCTTTACTATTATTTGTAAATTGTGTATCTTATTATTTTTATATTAGTAAAATTTATAATAGACTTATGTTTGATTATTATCTATGCACACTTCTTCCCCAAAGAGCTGGTTGTTAAACATTTACCAGCTAACCACTGCCTAAGCCAAAAAAAGTTAACAGCCTCCTTGGCTTCTATCCTATAGGTCCACACCCTTATCTCAGATCTTGAATTTATCATTCCCGTCAGGAAAAATACAAAGTATGTACAATTAAATCAAAAGGAAAAGAAATATTCCTTAAGATCCAAAGCAGATAATTTAATCTGCCTAATCCAGCCCTTCCTAAGAAGTCTGCCTCTCAAGGAGGGACAGCTTTAGGCTGATCTGACCACACCTGCCCTGTGGAAAAAATAAAAGCAAATCCTAACACATGGCAGTCTTGGCACCGCAGCCTGAAACTATCCTTCTCTGATAAGCTCATATCCCATGGCTCCTTGGGGGCAGAAGGGTAAGAGTAGAGAACAAGAGCAGTCTGAATCTTCTTGTCCAATCTGGTAATGTTTGGGGTACATAACAAAAGATCAGTGAGCATTTCCACCTTTTACCAAATGGAGTATGTGTGAACACCACAGCTGCTTACACAATTACTTTGAGATCACCATTGCTTGTGATTTGAAGATGCCTTTGTAAAGGTGAAATAAAACATAATTACTAAACAAAGAAGTACAGAAATTTTAAAAATCCCGTTATGTGATGGTCTTGTTGTTTGGTAACTCTTGGCCAATGCCAATAACCAATACTAACCACTAAGAAGTGTTCTTTGGTGCAAGAAAAAATGCAGTGAAACTTTAAAGTTTTCATATTTTAAAAAAATGGCCAGTCCTGGCTCTAATCAAATCAGATTACTGTGTATTTCATTCTTGAGTCCTTGTCCATGTACCTATTCAATTTTTTACATACTTACATAAAATTGTACGAGGTCTGTCTGGAAAGTATCCACCCACTGTTAATCTGGACAGAAATCATATGTTCTATATTTTTCACTAAACATGAGTATTTTTTCATTTTGTTAGTCTTATTCCCTGCTTACCTTCTCCTTAATAATTTTCTCTTTAAAAAAAGTGCAAAAGCCCATCAAATATCTGTTTTTTACCTGAGTATAACAAGGTGGAAACTTTTCCTAAAGAGTCATCCCCCAATTAAAGGGAGTACAATTTTCCATTTACAAAGAAACACAATTGGTGCAGATAAGGAAAAAAGTCTTCAGGTAAGCTGCTTTTCAATGTCTTATTTATAGTATTGCAAAAAATAAATATACAAGACTTCTTTGGCCTCCAAATAAGAGATGAGTCAATGGTACCACCATAAAACGTTCACATATCTACCCACCATAAAAGGGAAACTGGCCTCAGAACATCTTACAAGAAAATACAGTGTTATAGGCTAGTCTTCACAAATAATAGTGCTTTTATTTAATCAGTATGTTCTTGACAGCCAGGCACAGAGCTGCTCCAGTAAGATTCCCCCTGTCCCTTAAAAAACGAATGTGTGTGGTGAAGGACAGACTGACACTGAGGAGACTGGAGGGGGAGAAACCCAATTAGCCTGGCGGCCTACAGGGTATGAGCCTTGTGTTATCTTTCACAAGTTGGTAACTGTGTTGGAAAGATGAGCAATAAACTTTCAACTAGCAAAATAATCTGGGAAAAATCAAGGAGATTATTTGTACCTACCAGGTTCTGGTATTTGCATAGAAAGAACATGTACTTTCAACCACAAAGACATTTACTACGTTTTATTTTTTAAGTTTTATTAGATTTTCTTTTTCTTTATAACTTGTTATCCCAGAGCAAAACTAAAGAACTCTTTGGTCATAGCCCTCTAAATAGGAACACCGAGGTGTTATTTTCCTATTTGAACCTTAATTATTAATTCACACCAGCTACCACCCCTTCATGAATCAAAAAGTTAAAGAAATACATTATTCATTAATAATAAAATCTAGAGGAAATCAAATGTCAGATTACCATGGCTTTAGCCAGAGACTTATTTCTATGATATGTGCAATTCCTGTGGGAGATTCTACCAAGTTCAACAAGTTGTTTTCACTGTATCAACAGAAAGACACTACCCAGCTCATAAAAGCCTTTGAATGTGCTAAACTCCAGAAGTTCCTAATAAATTGATGCTTTTAAAAAGAAATCTCTTGTGAGGCTGTGGGGCCAGACTGCCTGCCTGCCTTGAATCCTTCCATTGCCACTTGCTAGCTAGCAGTGTAATCTTAGACAAGTTACTTAAGGAATATTCTGTGAAATACTGATAATACTAATACCTACTGGGTTGTGGTGAGGATTCAATGAGTTAACAGTACATACAAAGCATTCAGAACAATGCTTGGAATACAGTAAGTTAGCTATTAGTATCATATTATTATATTTTCATGGTCAGCATAGTTTAAAGAAAAAGTCTACATCTACTTAACAAGAACTAAAATAAGGACATAGCTAGAAAAATTATATTGAAATACCTACCTAGAAAATAAATGTCCTATAATTTCCTAAGTAAAATACTTTTGTTTTTTATTTATCCCTATTTATTTTACCAGTTTTTCCATTTTTAAGACTTTTTACAAAGTTACTCCTCTCAATATTTTCCAAAGTTGCAATGACTCATTTGGAAAATGAGAAAAGAAATATACAAAAGCTCTGTATCCCATTGAATACTGAGTTTCCATTTTGTTCCAAGTCATAGGCTCATATACTTTCAGCTTACAGGAATAATGACTTTAATCATTTTCTAATCAAAATGACTAAAATTGCAAATTTTAAAAGGGGGTCTTTTAGAGTTTATAGTACATCTATAAAACCTATTATCCACTCTCATTCTGCTACAGTTGTATCAAACATTCAAAGCATAATTACCTGGAACTCATCATGATATTGATTAGTATTTAATTAACAAGACAGAATACATACTTAATTTATCAATAATAGATAACCGTGTCTAAATGAAATGCCCACAAATAGCATAATGTATTTAGTAAGTACTAAAATCTAGTTATCCGTGGGAGCTGTGTAATTTGTGAAGAGTTACACGGCACTAACAGGGGAGTAAGTTGGCCTCAGTAACTCAAATGTTCATTCTGAATCAATAAATTTAAAGAACATACTCATTGACATCTAGTATTAAAAATACTTGATTCTAAAACTAAAACTTGACTTTCACTTGCTCCTGTAGTTTTGCTGGAGAACCCGAAGATGATTATGATTCCCTGAAAACAAATTTAACAGATGGCTTCTTGAGAACAAAACAATGAGCACAGAGATACATAAAGATGCAACTGCACACACAAGACATTGTCCCAAAAAATGTAGAGGCTGGAGAAGAGGCAGGAGAGTAGAGGAATTAAAATACCAATTAAATACAGAATGAACATTTATTCCTTTCTTTAGACCCCATGATGTGGCAAAGAACATTTTCCTTCTGAGTAGTAGGGTGTAAAGTTTTCTCTGCCCAAGCAACTCCCCATGCGAGCAGCTTTCTTTCCTACTAAAAGTTTCTAAGCTTTGTTGAAATTAAAGTTACTGTTGTGATATGTACAGGTACCAAGTCAAGGTTTTGGAAAAATGAACCGGCAAGCTTATACATTTGAACGCTAAATAGTTGGCTACTGAATTTGGAGAAACGAGAAAAAAAAGGGAGTTATAACCAGTAATGCAAAAACTTGGTTAAAATGTTACCTCTTCGATGAAGCCTTCCTCTCAGCTATGCACATGCTTTGATTATAGAACTTGCTACTCTGCACATAAATACCACTTATCTCTGGTTTAAGCTGACTGGGGGTAAGGGCTGTTAGCTATGCACAGCAGATGTTCACAACTGTTAAATGAATATATTTCAACATTTGACTTTTTTACACATTTCAATAAATGCCTCACCCAGTGTATCAGGTAATTCATGTAAAATAAATAGATGATATTTTCAAAATAACGCTTCTAGTGTAGATTTCTACCAGCAAAGCAGGTCTAATATAGACTGCTATACCCTTCTAAGCTGTCTTTTCATTTGGTCTTATTCCCAAATGATGAGATTACACTTTATTTCCCAGTCTCTGTGGTTGGTCTCTTGTGCCAGTTATTGATTTACTGTCTCTCGCTTCAAATTTACCCTTCAATGCCTGCTCTACAATAATCAATGTGATTCTTGTAAGTATTTCTCCTTTACAGCAAGCATGTTGAGTTTTCTCAGGAGACACTGCTTGTTCCTGCTGCTGCGTGGCTCTGGTCAGCAGTGTTGGACATCCGGTGGTGCTTTCACTTTGCTGTGCCCAGAATGGCAACCCCAGCTTGGCCTGATAGCTACCTTCTCATGGTCTTCCCAACACAGACACATTATGCTCTAGGCTTCCTGCCTGCAGTGACACCCTGACCCCTCCTCAACAGGCCCCAGCTGAGGCTCACCGGTGCCCTGGAGGGTTGCTTCCTATTCACTTGGCGACTATTGACAGATCTGGCCTGGGCAACCCAATAAACTTCTGCACCAACAACTACCAAACTCTAACGACTGGACCTGACTGACATGGCTGTCAATATAGAAGTCTGGAGCCTCTGAAATTAATACTAAGATAACTTACTTTTCTGAACTTGGACCAGAATCAAAGCTATTAAAGGTAAAATGTTCTATATCATATTTTTATTCCTAGAGGCACTAAGCCCCTAATTTTTTTGTTTTATAAATTTGTATTTTTCTAAACCTTCCATTCAGAGGTACAAGTCATTACACTTTAGTATTTCAGGTCAACAGTAGTTGCCCATAATGGGGGAGGGGGGAATCCCTGAGTACTTTCTGCATACTTCAACCTGAAAAGCACAAAGAGAACCAATATATAGAAACTATAAATTTATTTTAAGAGTGATTATGGGACAAACACATTGGTTTTATTAATGAAGAACAAGACCTTTAGTTATTGTAAGTGGAAAGGACTATCTCATCATATGGAAGTACATTTCAGCTGCAGTGTTACAACTTAGAAGGCTGTATCTTGCAATGCAGTGGGCTTGAACTTTGGTGCTGCACAGATCTGGGTTCAAATCCCAGTTATGGTACTTATGAACTTTGGCCAATTTATGTAATCTGAGTTTGTATGTGTAATCTCTGGGATTCTATGTGGGAGGTATATTCTACTTTGCAATCTTCATGCATACCTCTCACACAGAATTGAGGAAATTAAACAAGATAAGCACCACTATGGTGATTAATTTTCCCTGTTTCCTCATTTTATAGGTAAGAATATTGAGGCACAGAAATCAAGTTTTTGACAAGAGTGCAATAATTTATAAAGTTGAACCAGGCTTAAAGGAGTCTTGATTTTAAAAGTATGCAAACTTGGGAAACAAAGTGTGTACCAATGACCAGTAGTTCTATCGGGAAGGATAGTAATTTATTAAACACCATACTACACAGGTTCCTGATAAATACCATTCTTTATCAAACAGACTGATGATAAGCCACTGATAAGTGCAATTTATATTAAAAATTTAATATCTTACATATTAATACTTTATAAAGTGCTATGACCAATGTTATTTCATTTGATTACAACAACCTTAACAAGATCTACCTTTTAGTGATAGGCGTAATAAACAATTTCATAAACTAAGAAATTTCAAAAGATTTTAGTTGTGAAAAAAGGCAAATCATGGCTAATTAATGATTTTGCTAGTAATTTCTCAACTTTTAATGAAAACTCATGCTTCCCTTAATGGTCTATATCATACCATAAAGGTTGAATTAACAGGTTTACAAAACATGTACTCTCCCAGGAAGAAAAAGGCTGCTTAGACTTGTTGCAAAAAAAAAAAAAAAAAAAAAAGATATGAGATAAAACGTGAAAATAAACTTTATATGATCAAAGAAACAAAAGACTGCTAAGAGATGCTAATTATCTTTATACCTTATAATTTCAATTAAATGGTGTCTTCAATACTACAAATCTAAAGAAAACATACCTTCCCTCCATCCTGCTTGCCCCCACCTCCTGAAACCAATGGAGACACTAGAAAAAAAAAATTAATATAAAACTATTTAAAATAATTTTATCAGAAGACTGTTGCTTTTTCCATTTATAAAAAGTTTAAATGTCTACTGAAATAAACCATTTACTGTACATAACTTATCAGAATCTTACTCCTTTTCACACTGCTGAACATGAGCCATAGAGGATTGAGTTTTAGATGGAAAATTGTATCATCGTTGCTGTGTTATTGATTGAACACACCCACCCCATGTATTTATAAAACACCACAGCATGCCAACATGTTGAATATTACTCATTTTCTCCCTCCTTTAAAGACACTGACCTAGTGCAGAACCTCATCAGCTCATGCTTTCATCATAGCAAAATGTTCCAGCTGTTCCTTGATGCCTGCTGTCCTCTTCATTTTGACCTACTTGCCTTATGGCCAGACTAGTATTAAAGTAAATCTCCATTGTTACTTTTTCAAAAATCAGCAAAAGTTTCCCAGGAACAGCATCCTAACTAAATTAATGGTTAACTCTTACCTGACACACACTTGGTTCTTTCATTCCTTCACTTCACCTGAGACAAAGTCCATCATGATGCAACGTGTAATGAGGACAAATTTTCCTTGAAAACTAAGATTTAAATAACAATTTTTCTCCCCACACTATCACTACAATACATCAGCTCACAGCACCACCTATCTGTCAATGAAAGGTTAAAAACTAGTTTTACATTTAGCAAAATGCCCATACAGCTGGCCTATACAATTTAGTGTAAAATTAAGTCCCAAGTGAAAAAAATAAAATGAAAAAATCTAAAAGTAGTAAGCTCCATTTGACTTTCTATAAAATACCTGCAACAGTATATAGAAATTTCTTAGTAATGTTTCAAACAAAGGAGTCTGGCCAGCAGTATACCAATGACTTTAATCTAGCACAAAATAGTGAACAAACTGTGTGTGCAAATGTTAACTAGAAATTGCAACAATCAGGAAGAATAAAAGCCATTTTGACTTATAAATTCTAATATTTATTGATATTTTCATGATATCCTAAGTGATAACTGGAGTATGTATTTCCTTTTCCTTAGAAGTCTTCCCAATATTTTAGTTATTTTCCTTGTTTAAATGAGAAAAAAAAGATGTGCAGATACAAATTTTTTTGTATTCTCTCAGTGTGATATCTATTACAAATAAATTAGTAGCATAACGTGGAAGAGGCCTGCCAATGCGGCACAGTTCAAACCAAGTGTACCTACTCCTTTCTTAAATCAGTGTTTTTCTTTGATCTCACAGTATAGCAGAAAACCTTTTAGAAATGAAAACTTTCTTATAGAAGCCTAACTGGTATAGAAATACTAGAGAAAATACTTTTAGTCAGAATGAACAAGCATTTGTACCAAAAGCTGGGAAGTCAAACCAGGAGAACCAGCTGATTATATGAAAAGCCCCGCTGTGATATCCATGAAGAATTAAAACGTCTTAAATCTGTACCATTTCTCCTGTGCAGCTCACAACTCTCTAAGGCAGGCTAGGGTGGACAACAACGCCCATTTCACTTATAGGGAAACAGAGGCACTATTGTTTCTATATGACAGTCTAAGTCTAAAACAGCTCTAAGTCAGGGCTTATTTATGGCTGTCTCATGTTCTAGTCCATAGATACAGAAATTATTTGGGAAAAAACTCAAATAATTTCAGTTAAAACTGACCTTGAAAATAATGTAACTTATAAAAATTATTTTGAAAATAGCATTGGTTATCATTTTCAGTATATTCTCTAACACTACATATAAAAAAAGAAAAAGAAAAAAAAATAATTTTCAGTATAACTGTTAATATGACAAAAGTTCTGAAGACTTTTTAAAAAATGGCTTGTTAAAACTGACTAATTGGATTTCTTAACAACTGCTATATTGGGGCACTAATGATGTTAGAAGGCTCTTTCGTTAGGGCTTATAGCTCATCATGCCATGCCATACAACTTGCACCATATAGTCTCTCTTCTGGTGATTCATGTCAGCTGACACTAACAGGACTCTTTCTGTGACTAGTTTAGTTAATTAAATTACCATTCATTACCATCCAATTTAAATAGTTATCTTGCTAGTTATGGCAGAGTTGCCAAAAGAGAAAAATAAGCTCTTCTAACCTTTATAATGATTAGTGAAAATTTCATGTTATCTTTTTCTTTTAAGAAACAGGGTTTTTGCTCTGTCACCCAGACTGGAGGGCAGTGGTCTGATCATAGCTCACTGCAACCTCGCACTCCTGGGCTCAAGAGATCCTCCTGCCTCAGCCTCTGGAATCGCTGAGATTACACGTGCATCCTACCACGCCTGGCTAATTTGTGATTCTCCCACCCGCGTCTCCCAAAGTGCTGGGATTATAGGCGTGAGCCACTGTGCCCAGCTCGTATTGCCAAAGGAATAAACAGGACAGTTCTCATCTGTCTGGCTTCATAAGCCTTTTCCACTCTCTTTCCAAAGTTTTACATTTCCTATCAGTTACTTTCCTAATGTCACACTAATTTTAAAATCATTCTTTCCTTCTGTAGAGTCCCTTTTAAGATGCTCTAGAAAAACACTAATCTACTTCGAAGTTTAACTAAACTTCTGTGTCCTAACATTTAAAATACAAAAGAAATTTCTGTATCATCTCACAATTTATTGCACAATACAAAATTGATTAAAATGCATTAAGAAACAACATTTTATATTTACATTAAAACTAACTTAAAATGTTTAAGAACATTTAAATAAAATGTTTAAAATGTTTGGTAGAAGAACACAGATTATTTAAATATATTCCAACTCAGGATGAAGGTAAGCAGTTTATTTCAAAAGGTTTATGTATTTTTGCTATAGTTTTTCATAAACTACACAACTTTTTTGAAACGTCTCTCTCTTCCTTCTTGCTTCTGTTATTCTATTCTTCCATTCTTTAGAAGTTCACAGTGTTAGAGAAGTGAAATATAAGACTGATAGAAATCACTCTAAAACATATGGCTTTATATACATAAAAAATTCAATAATGTTGCCACAACCCCAATACAATGTAACCCTTATTTACTATTTTCCAGAACTGTACATATTAAATTGTTCAAGTATATCTAGAGCAGTGCCCATAAAAGTGAGGTGTCACTGCTAAATTAATGGGCAGCTCTCTGAAGACCACTTACTTCAACTCAATTAAGGTAGAGTTCTAACAATTTTCTGATTTTACAACGTATCATACATTCTTAAATATTCTAAAATGCTCAAATGAGCCAAATATGTAATGTGATTTACATCTAGTTTTTAATTCCCCTTTTGTACAGCACCAGAGGTTAAAAATGGATCTAACCAAATGTTCTCTGTCTTTTATTAGTTTATCATCATTTATTTCTACAACATTAAACCCAAGTTGCAAATGAAGACAACTTGGGTCAAATGTTTTCACCTTAAATAAATAAGCATTTCATCCACTTCAAACTTAAATACTTGGTTGTTTTTTAATAATGTTATGTTTCTTGGTAACAGCTACTGAATTGACTAAGCCAAAGACCAACTTCTCATCTTTGAGGACTAGGCAAGTCGGATAGGATTCTCTAGGTTTGCTTTAAAACTTTCAAGAAACCTGGTTGCCAGTTCATCATCGACCACTCGACTGTCACTGGACATTGTGACTGTTATAAGCTGGCGCTGCTGTAGTGTGGCATTCCCCTCCTCATCCTCAGTGAGCTTCAGCACAGGTCGAAATCTCCCAACAGCCAAGATGCAGGCCTGAGGCGGGTTGATCACCGCAGTAAATTCATCGATGCCGAACATCCCCAAGTTGGAAATACTAGAGGGAAAATGAAAGCTCTGAAAGTGGCACGTTCTTAACCAAAGTACCTTTCCCTTAAGCATATACTTTTACTTACAAACTTTGCTTCTGAACTTTACACTAAGTTAATCAAGGACCAAAGAACGTGTAGCAACACACATACAAATATCATATCTACTACCAAACATTAATTCAGCATTGAGCTGGAGTTCCTAGGCCGTGGAATATGGCAAGAAAAAGAAATACATGGTATAAGTACTAAAAAATAAAAACCGTTATTGTTCACAGACAAATTAATTATATATATAGAAAAACCTAAGACTCTACAGATAAACTAGCAAATTCATAAGTAATTTAGCCAAGACATCAGACAAAAGATCAATATAAAAGAGCTGTGTGGAAAGTATCCAGCCATTATTAATATAACGAGAACATATTACATGGCTGGATACTTTCTGGACAGCCCTTGTAAAAATCTGTTTTACATCTACAGTCACGTGCCACATAAGAATGGACTTCATAAACAATGGTGGTCTCATAAAATTATAATGGAGCTAAAAAATTCCTATCACCTAGTAACACTGGAGTCTTCATAAGGTCATATAGCAATTATTTCTTTATAAATTTAGTGCAGTCTAAATGTATAGTATTTATAAAGCCTATAGTAATGGCTCAGGCCTTCATATGCACTCACTACTCACTCATTGACTCCCCCAGAACAACTTCCAGTCCTGCAAGCTCCATTCACAGTAAGTGCCCTATACAGATGTATCATTTTTTACCTTTTATGCTGTATTTTTACTGTAACTTTTTAGTGTTTAGATATCTAAGTATTAACCACTGAGTTGCAATTGACTCTTCAGTACAGTAACATAATGTACAGGTTTGTAGCCTAGGAGCAATAGGCTATACCATATAACCCAGGTGTGTAGTAAGCTGTACCACCTAGGTTGGTGTAAGTACACCCTGTGATGCTCAAACAACAATGAAATCGCCTAACAATGCATTTCTCATACCCCTGTTGTTAAGTGATGCATGACTGCATATACAAGTTGCTATAATTAGAAAATGAAATTTAAAAACAATAGCATTTATAATATCAAAAACCAAATACAAAAGAATAAATCTAATGAAACATATACAAGACTTCTACACAGAAAAAGTACAAAACTGAAAGAAATCAAAGAACTGAATAAACAATGATTTCTACATCAACTGGAAAACAATACTGTAAAGATGTTAATTCTCAAACTAGTGAAAATATTTAATACAATCCCAATCAAAATTCCAGTAAGGCAGTATATACGTGTGAAAAATGATAAATTAATTTTAAAATTTATTTGGAAATACGAATAGCCAGAATGCAATTTTGAGGATGAACAAAATTGGAAGACTTCCATTACCAGCTATCAAGAGTTACAGTTTGGTGGTAGTGAGCGAGGGACAAACAGACCAGTGGACAAAAAGAGAGAACACAGAACCAGACAAACATATATATGGTCACCCTCTCAATGCTATGAACAGAAGAAATATTTTTCAATATGATGCTGTGTTAACGTAATATCCATATGGGGGAAGAATGAGAATCTTGACCTTCACGTTATACACAAAACCCAATTTTAGATGAATTGTGATCTACACATGAAAAGTAAAGTTAGAACGCTGCTAGAAGATAGAAGAGTAACTTCATGATTCTGAGACATAAAAATTTCCTAACAGAAAACAAATAGAACCAACTACAAAGAAAATTACTGATAAATAGTAATTCATTAAAATTCAGAACTTCTTTCATTAAGAAACGTCACCAAGAGAGTCCCAAAGGTAAGCCACAGAGTTGGGAAGATACTTGAAATAATACATAGCCTACCAATGTCTGTGTATCTGGGAATAAGGAATCTTATGAATAACTTTTTTAAATGGACATAAGATTTCAAAAGGTACTTTACCTGATGAGTTACCAGATATCCAAATGGCTGATAAATGAAGAAGTATGATGTTATATCATTAATTTGCATTTCCCTGACCACAGAGTACCATGACATACCCCAAGAATTATTAAAATTTAAAACCTAACATTACTATATGTTGGCAAGAATGTGGAGCAATGGGATTTCTCATACATTGTTGATGGAAATGTAAATTTGTATAACCATTTTGGAAAACTGTTTGATAGTATCTATTAGAGCTTTTAACACAGCAATTCTAATTTTAGGTCTATACAACAACAACAAAAAAGTACATATGTTCACCACAAGACACTAGCAAGAATGTTCATCACACCATTATTTGTAACGGTGCCAAACTGGAAACCGTCCACACACCAACAACAGTAAAATGGATTCTGATATATTTATCCGATAGAATACTATATACTGCAACAATAACAAATGGCGGCTTCACATAACAATATAATATCATAGACATTAATGCTGGGGGAGGGGTCAGGTACCAAAGAATACATAATATTTATATAAAGATCAAAACCAGCAAACAAGTCTACAGTCATCATTTTCAGAACAGTGGTAACCTTTGAGGTGTGTGATGATTAGGAAGGGTAAAGGGAGGCTTCTGGGATGCTGGTAATGTTTTCTATCTTGCTTTGGGTGGCTACACAGTTTCTTCACTTTGTGAAAAATTTAAGCTATACTCAGTGCACTTTATTGTATGTAAGCTATACTTGAAAACAGAGCTGAGAATAACTAACTAAAATAACACAAGTAGAAAGAAAATAGCTAAGGTTTACAATCTATTGTGCTTATAAATTTATTTAAAAAATAAAAGGTAAGAACCTGAATGTCAATAGATGCTAGTTAATGTCCATTCAAAAAAATGTTTTGTTCAACACTAATGGGTTCTACTAGCTTTGATATAACTAGCCTGACTAGTCTCAAGAATATTTTCATTTGTTCTGTTGTCTAAATAAAGTATGTGATATTTAGCTTAAATTTAAAAACCATTTCAGAAAAATAAATGAAAGAGGTTGACATGGAATTAATGTCTTATTATTTATGTTTGATGCTACTGATTATTAAGAGTTTAAATTTACCTGTTTATTTTCATTGAGCACTTTTTCCATATGTTTATTGGCCTTTTGTCCATTTTCTTTTGAAAATATCCTGTTCACGTCTTTTGCCCACTTTTTAATGGAGTTTTTTTTTCTTGCTGATTTGCTTAAGTTCTTTGTAGGTTCTGGTTATTAGCTCTTTATCAGATATACAGCTTACAAATATTTTCTTCCATTCTGAAGGTTGTCTATTTGCTCTATTGATTATTGCCTTAGCTGTGCAGAAGCCTTTTAATTTAATCAAGTCCCATTTATTTATTTTTGTTGTTGCGGTAATTGCCTTTGGGGGTCTTCATAAATTCTTTGCCAGGCCAGTATCTAGAAGAAGTTATCCAACATTTTCTTCTAGAATTCTTATGGTTTCATGCCTTACACATTTAAGTCTTTTATCCTTCTTGAATTAATTATTGTGAGTGGTGACAGAGATGGATCCTGTTTCATTTTTCTGCATGTGGCTATTCAATTTTCCCAGCACCATTTATTGAATAGGGATTCTTTTCCCTAGTGTATATTATTGTCTGCTTTGTCAAAGATCAGTTGGCTGCATGTGGATGGTTTTATATCTGGGTTCTCTGTTCTATTCTATTGGTTTACGTCTCTATTTTTGTGCCACTACCATACTGTTTTGGTTACTATAGTCTTGTGGTATTGTTTGAAGTCTGTTAATGTGATGCTTCCAGATTTGTTCTTTTTGCTTAAGACTGCTTTTGCTATTCAGGTTCTTTTCTGGTTCCAAACGAAGTGTAGAATTATTTTTCTAGATCTGTGAAATATGACATTGGCATTTTGATGGGGATTGCATTTAATCTGTAAATCACTTTGGGTAGTATAGACGTTTTAACAATGTTGACTTTACCGATTCATGATCATGACATGTTTTTCCATTTGTCTGTGTCATCTCCGATTTCGTTCCTTAGTGTTTCATAGACAAATGACCAATAAACATATGAAAAAATGCTCAGCATCACTAATCACAGGGAAATGCAAATTAAAACCAAAATGAGATATCCCCTTACCCCTGTTAGAATAACTTATATTAAAAAGTCAAAAAACAATAGATGCTGGTGGGGATGCAGAAAAAAATGAACCTTTATACACTGTTGGTGGGACTGCAAATTAGTACTACCTCTACGGAAAACAGTATGGAGATTCCTCAAAGAACTAAAAGTAGACCTACCATTTGATCTAACAATCCCACTACTGAGTATTTACCCAAAGGAAAAGAAGTCATTTAACGAAAAAGATACCTGCACTTGAATGTTTATTGCAGCACAATTCACAACTGCAAAGATAAGGTATCAACCCAAGTGCTCACGAACTCATGAGTGGATTAGCAAAATGTGGTATACATATATCACTACTACTGGAATACTACTCAGTCACGAAGAAGGATGGATTAATGCTTTTTGTAATAATTTGGATGGAACTGGAGACCATTATCCTAAGCAAAGTATCTAAAGAATGGAAAAACAAACACCACATGCACTCACTATTAAATTGGAACTAACCAATGAGCACACATGTGCACAGAGGGAAGTAAAACTCAGTGGAAATCAAGCAGAGTGGAGTGGAGCAGAGGGCATGGATGAAAACCTACCTAGGGGTACAATGAACACTATCCGGGTGATGGCACACTTATAACTCTGACTCAAGCATTACAGAAGCAATCCAAGTAATCAAAAACATTTGTACCCCCATGACATTTGGGGGGAAAAATCAACAGCCACATACAAAAAAATTTACCTGAAAGATCCTCCTTGGTATTCTTCAGGTAACAATTTTCCATCTCTTGCTTTCTTTGATAGTACCTGAGAAACATACAAACAGAACATCAGAGCATGACAACCAACAATATACAGTTGATCTTGTCACTTGAAATGTTTGTACATGGTACTCTCATCTCTGATATGCCTTGATTTGACTTTATAAGACATTATATACATAAAAACTTTAATACAATTATAAGAACAAACAAGTTAAAGCACAGATAATCTAGGAAGCTAAAGATGTTAATCAAAACTCTAGAAAAATCACTTAGCTTTAAAAATTTTTCAAATATTGGCATTATCCTGTACAACATTACTATGTAGAATGCTTTAGTGTTTTCTGTATACACAATGCAATTTTCTATTTTGCCTATATTTTTCTTCTAAGATAAAATATAAGAAGCCATTCTTGTCAATCTAGGAGGTTTTAAATAAATTATCCAATGGCCACCAAAGTAGTATACTCACAATCCCACAACCAATATATATCACTCATCATCTTTCAAAGATTGCTTCATCTTTATCCACAACATATATACAAAACCTCAGATAATGGTTTAAAAAATAGAATTTTATATTTCACTTCTCAATATTATATTAATATTTACCTTGTGTTGTTAGCCTTTGTAAATGATTTTTTAAAATCTGCTTAAGATTCTAAAGAATGCATCTACCATAATTTAGTCACTTTCCTAGTGGTATAAACTGGTTTCTTTTGAATTATTTTACAATAATTTTCAGAAGTGGAATTACTGTGCCCTAGAGAATGGATTTTTTTTGGTTCTTGATCCTATAGCTAAAACATTTCCTGAAATGAGCTAGTCTAATTTATACTGCCCACAAGGAATATAAGAATTAGTAGTTTCATATCACTCTGGACAATATCAATTTCTAAA